>SJYT01048352.1:72884-102167 GCA_006410635.1 Cephalophus harveyi | reverse complement strand
GAGGGGGTGGGGGGTGGGTGCTGGGTCTCCAAATGGCTGTCTGCTTGCCTTGGGGGGTCTTAGGACTGGTGCTGACCTGCTGTTAAGCCCTTGGCACTAATAGGCCAGAGAGAAGACTCCAAAATGGCCCTTGACAAACGGTGTCCTCATGTTAGAATGAGCTCCTAAAAATGGCTGCTGCCAATGTCTGTTTTCTCGGGGAAAGTCCTCTGCTCCCTTTTTTGAGGGGGCCCTCCAGGACTAGCAGTGGGTCTGACTGAGGCTCCTTTCAAATTATTGCCTCTGTGCTGGGACTAAGAGCATGTGAGATTTTTGCATGCACCTATTAAGAGATCTTGCATTGTACAGTCTCATTGTCCTGGTTTCCAAACACAATTTTTGTTATAGAGAAGAGAGATTGCTTTAGAATCCTTTTTTTTTTTTTTTTTTAAATATCTGAGTGCTACAGAACAGCACTTTGTTTCCAAGACAGTTTACTTTGTGTTAATACATGTTTCTCTTGAAGAAGTACACATAGAGGAGCATACATGAATGTATAAATCCACATCTGTATACATCTGACTTAAAAACAGACTTTCATAATGCTATTTGCTCACAAGTTAAAAGCAAGGTGTGTTTCTCCTTATGTGTTTGTTGTTGCTTTTGCATCATCACCATTTCTTATTGATTGCCAATTTGTTTTCCTCTGCTTTCTCAGGCCTAAAGATTGATGCTGTTTTGGGGTCTAATTATCCAAGCTGTTCCCAATTACCTTTTCAATGTATTTTTTCTAAAATGCCTGCAGCTTATGGCACTGCCCCAAATTGCCTGTTTAGCTGAGGTGCTTGCTCAGCATGTCTTCCTTCCACAAGCATGTCACCTTCAATGAAGTCTCACTTCCCTACAGAACACTTTTTATTTGCATTTACATATGTCAGCCAAATCCTGTCCTTCTTTTGCACTTTGCATTTTAATTAGGCTTTTTCACCATGAAATAACCATAATTTACAGGGAATTGGTCAGAAAATGCAAAGAAGAAATTAATGGGAAGAAATATTTTAATGAACCAATATTTTCCCCTTTTTTTATTAAAATGTATAAGTAATGTTTTTCAATCTAAAAGTGTTGTTATTTCATAGTAATTGCATTTTCCTAGAGAGTGTTTCTTAATTAAATGATACATTTAAGAATTCTTTTCTTAAGGAATGTCTGTAGCAATAGAATAGCTGAATTTGCGTCTTCTCAAAGGGACAGTCATGTCCGACTCTTTGTGACCCCATGGGCTATACAGTTCATGGAATTCTCCAGGCCGGAATACTGGAGTGCTACCTGTTTCCTTCTCCAGGGTCTTCCTAAACCAGGGATCAAATTCAGGTCTCCCACACTGCAGGTGAATTCTTTACTAGCTGAGCCACCAGAAGTCCAAGAATACTGGAGTGGGTAGTCTATCTTTCTCTAGCGAATCTTCTCGACGCAGGCATCAAACCAGGGTCCCCTGCATTGAAGGCGGATTCTTTACCAGCTGAGCTATCAGAGAAGCCCTTTTCACTTAGGTATATATCATAAACTGTATTTAAGAGTATTGAGGAAAAATTACAGAAACAGGAAACACAGCTTTGAGTATCAGTTTAGCTTCTAGATCCTGGAAAATGATATTTATTCCCTTTGAGTGGTGGGGGGTGGGGATATGAACAAGAACTGGAAATTTTAGAAGATTTGCTCAAAAATTGTTGTATCCAACACATAAAATATATGTAAAAGTATAGAAAAATTCAATAGCAATGTTAGTAAGCCTTTTATTAAGTATATATATAGTTAATATATATATATTATATATATATATAGTTTGTATATATATACACATATATATGTGTATATATATGTGTGTATATATATATGTGTATATATTGGTGTGTGTATATATTGCTGTGGGTTTGTCATATATATCTTTTATTATGTTGAGGTATGTTCCTTCTATTCCTGCTTTCTGGAGAGTTTTTATTATAAATGGATGTTGAATTTTGTCAAAGGCTTTCTCTAAATACAGACAGTGTTTAGAAACTGTATTAGTGAAGGGACAGGATAGACTGCTACTAAAAAGGGACTGGAATGTACAGAGACACAAATTTAATCAAAGTTTATTTTTGTCCTCAGTAGAAATCCAGAGGTAAGTTGTCACATGCTGGTGTGGTGGCTCTGCTATTGATACCTGGCTCCCAAGGTTCCACTAGCACCACCATCCTCCCAGAGGTAAGAATGTATACTTTTGCAAATGTAAGACAACTAACTAAGCTTCTTCCTCTTCAGATGTGTATAAGAGACAGAAAATATACTATGTGACTAGAAACATTTTAAAAATACTAAATAACTAGTTGAAGAGGATGTCAATTGTTAGGTTACTAAAATTTTAGAACCAAATGGCAAGGAAAGCATTTTATGTCAAAATATATGAAATATATTTAATTTAGCACTTAGGAAAAGTCATACATTTCTATATATTTTTAGGTACAAAAATAACTGAAAAAAAAAGAGATAAATGCTCATTTCAAGAAGACTGAAAAGGAGTGACCAGAGTAAACTAAAAGAAATAAGAATTAAAAAAAAAAGTTGCAGATATAAATTTCTATTGACTAGATTGACCAAAAAGTTATAAAATTAGTTAAGTACTGGCAAAAATGTTGGGAAGAGGGACCTTCATTCACTGCTGTTGCAATGACAACAGGTGATGAGATTCTGTAAAACAGTTTGGTGGTTACTTAGTGAAGAGATGTCTATATATGCATATATATGAATATTTTGTGGTTATTTAGTTGCTAAGTTGCATCCAACTCTTCTGCAGCCTCGTGGACTGTAGCCTGCCAGGCTCCTCTTTCCATGGGATTTCCCAGACAAGAATACTTGACTGTATTGTAATTTTCTTCTCTAAGGTATCATCCCAGGGATTGAACCTGTGTCTTCTGCTTGGCAGGCACATTCTTTAGCATTGAGAAACCTGGGAAGCTCATATATGTATAGATACACACACACACACATATATATATCTTACATCTTTAGTGTAAACTGAGAAACTCAAAACTCTTGCAAAGGTACACACTGAAAATGTGCAGGGATGTTCATTTCAGTGCTGTTTAGGGTAAACAGATGGAAATTGAATGGCATTTAAGAGATAATAATCTTTATGTATTTTTTAAAAAAATGTAAGACTGTTATTTCTTTTTTAGAATACACACATTTATTTTTATTTTTTAAATATAAATTTATTTCTTTTAATTGGAGGTTAATTACTTTAAAATATTGTATTGGTTTTGCCATACATCAACATGAATCCACCACAGGTATACACGTGTTCCCCATCCTGAACCTCACTCCCGCCTCCCTCCACGTACCATCTCTCTGGGTCGTCTCAGTTCTTGAAATTATTTGTTCTAGTTCTGTGAAAAATACCACTGGTAGCTTGATAGGGATTGCATTGAATCTGTAGATTGCTTTGGGTAGTATACTCATTTTCACTATATTGATTCTTCCGATCCATGGACATGGTATATTTCTCCATCTATTAATGTCCTCTTTGATTTCTTTCACCAGTGTTTTATAGTTTTCAATATATAGGTCTTTAGTTTCTTTAGGTAGATATATTCCTAAGTATTTTATTCTTTTCGTTACAATGGTGAATGGAATTGTTTCCTTAATTTCTCTTTCTATTTTCTCATTATTAGTGTATAGGAATGCAAGGGATTTCTGTGTGTTGATTTTATATCCTGCAACTTTACTATATTCATTGATTAGCTCTAGTAATTTTCTGGTGGAGTCTTTAGGGTTTTCTATATAGAGGATCATGTCATCTGCAAACAGTGAGAGTTTTACTTCTTCTTTTCCAATTTGGATTCCTTTTATTTCTTTTTCTGCTCTGATTGCTGTGGCCAAAACTTCCAAAACTATGTTGAATAGTAGTGGTGAAAGTGGGCACCCTTGTCTTGTTCCTGACTTTAGGGGAAATGCTTTCCATTTTTCACCATTGAGGATAATGTTTGCTGTGGGTTTGTCATATATATCTTTTATTATGTTGAGGTATGTTCCTTCTATTCCTGCTTTCTGGAGAGTTTTTATTATAAATGGATGTTGAATTTTGTCAAAGGCTTTCTCTAAATACAGACAGTGTTTAGAAACTGTATTAGTGAAGGGACAGGATAGACTGCTACTAAAAAGGGACTGGAATGTACAGAGACACAAATTTAATCAAAGTTTATTTTTGTCCTCAGTAGAAATCCAGAGGTAAGTTGTCACATGCTGGTGTGGTGGCTCTGCTATTGATACCTGGCTCCCAAGGTTCCACTAGCACCACCATCCTCCCAGAGGTAAGAATGTATACTTTTGCAAATGTAAGACAACTAACTAAGCTTCTTCCTCTTCCAGCAGACCCTTAAGCATGTTTATTTTTATTAAACTGCTATAAGTCTGAGTGCCTGTAATATGTTCTAAGAACTGAATGACTGTCAATAACAATCAATTAACTGTAACTCAGTTCTTCTAAATTTTCTTTCCTTTGAAAACCAACATTAATAAAACACACACATGTTTAATCTGCAAAGCTTTGGCATTTATGATATATTTGTGTACATTAACTTATTTCACTTATTTGAGAACATGAATAAAAAGCATTCATAATGCAGACATTTGCAGAAATCTGCTTTGAGTGTCTACAGTTTAGTATATTTCTTATTTGAAGAGCCTCTCGGAATGCTACTTATGCTTGGTCAATCAGTATGCTTAACCCTCCAGCTAAGATGGGTCCCCTTGCTGACTCTGATGTTTTGTTTTTATAGGGCAGAACACAATTTACATAAAATTAAAAATCTACCTGGCTATCATAGACATGTCAGAGAGAAGTAAGCACAGAAATCTTCCTTCTAATAGTGTCAAACTTCTGTCCAGCTGATAACAAGTCCCTATTGTGTCACAGCATAAGCAGTTCACTGGTTGGTATCAAGTCCACACTGACTGCCAAGTCATTAGTCAGTCAGTCAATTGACTGATAACTGTCACCCAGTGAAGGACAAATTAGTTTGGTGTTTTATGTTCTGCCTCTGTCTCATGTTTAAGCATCCTGTTACTATGTCATAGGACATAAGGAAGCAGGTTAGAAAAAAAAAAGATACAGAAAATTAATGCACTTGAGAATCAGCTCAAGGAGAAGTACTTACACATATTTAAAATTTACTTATAAGACATGTAAAATATTTGCCTAAATCACTTATGTTTAATATGATAAGTTTAGTCTGTTTATTTTACTTGACTTTTCCCTCTGAGGACAATATAAGAATAACAGGTGTTGACCCTGATTTTATTTATATTTGTGCCATGATTAATAGCACAAATAGTTCAGTTTATTTTCTTTGTCAGAGTAGTTTTGATAAATGGGTTGCCCTGCTTGTATGATACGGCCCTTGCTTCTCACTTTTCTCAGTCACAAGGCTACCTCTGAACAAAACAGATTTATTGGTGACTCTTCAATTAGGTGAATAGATCAATAAAATAAAGATGACTGATAGAGACCAAAGACCTTATAAGCTTTCCTTTGGTGCACTTCTTTCCAAATATGGGGGACATTTTCTGATATTCTGTTTATTTCTGGCTTTATAATGAATTTTGCTCTTAATATAAGGCTTTATCATAAAACATGTTTGAATTATTTTTCTTACGTAAGGACTGAAGTGTGCTATTTTGCACGTTTGAATAGAGAGCAATGCAAAAGAACAGAACCACTGGCTTTTACCTCCTGTAGCTTTCTTGACACGGCAAATTTCTCTAAGAGAAAGGTGCTTGGAATCTGAAGAATCCTGTTATTTATGCAGGGCATGGACCCCTATGGGCAGCCACAGGGGTACAGTTAAGGGGTACAGAGAGGTTTTGTTAAATCCTTTAAAGCTGGGCACATCCTGAGGATATGATCGTTAGCGGCAAGACAACCTTGTTTGTGAGGCTTCTCCTGTAAAGGCTGTCTTTGCATCCACACCAAAAAGAGAACGTGCTTAATGTGGGAAAGGGTCTATATTAGTATTTAGCTGTATAATATCTTTCTTTCAGAGAAATGTTGGGTTAGGTGAAAAGACAATGGGGACACTGAGACTTTTTGCTTCTGGCAGTATTATTTCTATTTCCGAAAGCAGAAACAACTCCGCCCCCTACTCCTCAGGCAAGAGTAGCATCTCTTGAGCAGCAGATGGGGCTTCAGTGTCTCCACACATTGCACTGCACTTATCTTTAAGGGGCATTTTAAATGCTTATCTTAAAATATATTTGTGTCAAATGGAATAATGAGAAAATGTGTACATTTACTTATACTTGCTGTTGTTGAAAAATGAAGTTTTCTACATGAGTGGTTTTTCCAGATCCCTCGTAATATACTCACTGAAGATTCCCATGTTTCCTCTAGCATTTACTAATGACAGTTTATGACAACGCTTTCTATCATCCTTCTTTCGAAAACTGTGATGTGAACAGATCTGGAGCTCTTCCCAGTGTCTCCATGTGTTATCATCCTGGCTTGGGTGGTGGCAGGAAAGGACCACCAGGCTTGGGGTCAGACAGGGTCCTGGCAGTAGAATGAGGGGTGCTGTCAGCAAGCAGTGGGGAAGGCTGGGCAAGAGGAAAGCGGGGATCAGTGATGAGCCTCCAAAAGTAGCTTGCTCACAACAGATAGGAGACATCACACTAGACCTGCCTGACAGGTGGCAGTAGTTTGAAATCCAGGTAGATGTGATGGCTGCAGGGAGTTCTGACCAGGAGGAATAGGGATTGGGCCACAGAGAAGCATCAAGCATCCAGGCAAACAGAAGAATGAGGTAAGGTCTCAGAGAGTCTAGAGCCCTGAACACAGGCCTGGCCAGCCACTAACGTGGAGAATAAGACCAAATCCCCAGTGAAAGGTAAGAAAGGAACCAGAATGTTAGTTTGGCTCCTCAAATCCCTATTACATTGGTGGTGGTGGTGGAGGTCACTATGTCATGTCCAACTCTTTGCAACCCCCTGGTCTGTAGCCTGCCAGGCTCCTCTGGCCATGGGACTTCCCAGGCAAGAATACTGGAGTGGGTTGTCATGCCTTCCTCCAGGGGATCTTCCTGACCCAGGGATGGAACCCACATCTCCTGCTTTGGCAGGCAGATTTTTACCTGAGCCAGCAGGAAAGCCCAAGATTAGGAATCACAAAAACCAAATTTTCCAGTTTAGAATTTGGAAAGTCTTGAAGCTATAGGCAATGGTTTTAGTGGTTGAAGTAACAGAGGGTTAGCGTTGATAAGCCGGTCACTCCATGGATGCTTTATGAACATCAGCTTCCTCATTCTACTGGGACAGAGCTATTTCCAGGGGTTTTAGCTACCTATCCACAGTCTATCAAGTATCACCTCATCATTTAGCTATCTGTAAAGTACTGTTTCACTTCTCCCAGGGTTCTATACCCCACCTCTATTTTTTTTTTTTTTTAATTGAGCCCATTTTTAGGTTCAGGTAGAGTCTCTCTTACTGTTGATATTGGAATAGTGGAGTGGGTAGCCGTGTAGCCATTTTCTCTTCCAGGGGATCTTCTTGACCCAAGGATCAAACCCACGTCTCCTGCATTGCAGGCCCTGACATAATCTAGAACTGGCACAAGGAAAAAGAGGCAGTTACTCTAACCTAAATATTTTTTCAACAAAATTTCTTCTAGGCTAGTACTATTAGCCTATTCATTCATTATATCATTTATTTATCTTCAAAAGTTTTGTTTGACAAATGATAGTGAATCTGCAATGGATGTTATTTTGAATTTTGAAGCAATAACACAAACTTATCTAAGAGGTATACTTGATTATTCACATCCTGCAAGTCTTTATATTTCAGCCTAAAAGAAACAGACAAAAATAACACCAAAAATGATGATTAGCAGGAGTAGAAATGTCAGCACAGGGAAATATGGAATCAAGCCATTAAAACTGTATAATTAACAGGTTTAGATCTTTCCCTTCATTTTATTTACTTTCCCATACTTTCCAGTTTTCGTCCTGTATTCACTCTGCTCTTCATTTTTTGTTCCTCATTATATTATCTTCTTTATTTTCAAATTTCTCTTTCTTCTTTAAGAAATGCATTTTCTTTAAACATGCTTTTTCATTATTTTATCCTATTCTACTTCTCTTATATTACCTTTTAGTTGCTTTTTGATTCTATCTTTTCAAAAGCTGCATCAAGGATCAAATAAAACAAAACTCAGCAGTAGTTCAAAGCTGAAAACATTATTAAAACTGCTAGCCTCAAGGAGATATTTTACATAAACATGTCTTACAACCTGATCTCAAAGTCGGCCAACTGGGCATTTTGCCTGGCTGAGGGAGGCAGAAACTTGAAGGATGGGAAAATTTTGTGGGTTTTTTTTTTTCATCTGCAGGCATATGCTTCTTTTAGCCCCGAGGTAGCAATGGGAAAGGGTAGATATCAGACTATTAAGAGTGGATTGGTGAAATTGTTGGAAGTTTAAATATATATTTTTCTGCAGCCATTAGTTCGGTTATCAGTGTGCTTAAATCCCCAGCATATCAATCTTGGTTGTAGTTATAATAAGTACCTTTAAGTCAAACCCAGGACTTCTTCAGTGGGTCAGAAATGATCTTTAGTACAAAATATTTTGAAACCACTAAGGAAATTTGGATTGGAAAAAAGTCGTGGGAGAGTATTTCAGCTGACTAAAATTTGTGGCTAAGATCATTTCCTTCATGTCCTCAGTTGGTGGGGTTACTGCCTTGTCTGTCCAAAATAACCCTTTAAAAAAACAGCAGACATGCTGCTGAGGAAGCTGTAGCAACAGTGGCCTCAACTCTCTCCTCCTCATTTGCATTCTCATTCTGGATGTTACCTTGTTTTCCTATTTTCTTAGCACCTAGCACCCCATGAAAATGAAGCAAAAGGTGTGGCACATGATGAAGGTATGGTACACACGTGAAGAAGGCAGTGATAATGGGGTTTCCCTCATCCCTGAGTTTAGAACACTGGCGTAAAGATTTCTTTCCCACGTTGGCATTAAAGTGTGAATGGCAATGGATTGTGTACTGGCTCTAGCACTGAGTAGCTGTGTGAACCTCAGCAAAAATCTTTATGTTATTAAAGGAGTAGTTTCCTCATATATAAAATGAGATGATTGTAGCAGATGATTGCAAAAGTTCCTTCTAACTGTAACATCATGTGGTTCAGATGCAATACAGGTAGAATGGACAAATTAAAGATAAATTATTTTTAAATTATTAAAAAAATGTTAAATCCTTTTGAAGAGTAAATTAGTACAGTGTCACTTCCTGAATGGTGGCATTAGGAACCTTATGGATCTGTCCCCAGGAAGGCAACAATAATTGGTAGCAAATCTTAAAAACATCACAATTGTGAATCGTTGGAAATTTTCCTGCACACACACAACAAATGAACAAACATTTATTTGAAGGAAAAAAACAAAAACCACATCTGTTTGACCAAATATTCTGAAGAAGAGTGAATGTCTGTGGCACTTGAGTCTTGACCTTCTCCACTCCCCCCAGGTATGTGCAGCCAAAGAGAGAACACTATAGGTGTCCTCGGCTCCCTATCAAGGGATGCAGTATCTCACCTGAGAGGCAGGTCACCGGCATTTCTCATTCTCTCCAATTCCAAATTTAAGAGACAGAATTATGAAAATATGAGGCTAAGAGGTTGTGGGCTTTTTTCTCTCATTCTCTTTCCAAGCATAGATTGGAGGCTCTACTCCAAGTGAGGCAAGCTGAGCATATGCGGACTCAGATTGCCCCAGCCCAGGGCAGCCACAGAGTGGACATTCCATGCTGGAAAAAGGGAGTTTAGGAGGCCAGATTCAAAGGAAACTATCAAGAAAGGGGAAAGACAACCCATAGAATGGGAGAAAATACTTGCACACCATATCTGTGTATCACACTTAGGAAGTGGCAACCTGCTCCAATATTCTTGCCTGGGAAATCCCGGGGACAGAGGAACCTGGCAGGCTACAGTTCATGGGGTTGCAAAGAGTTGGAATGACTGAGCACAACTTAATAAATAAAAAGACAATTCAAATTAAAAATGGGTGAAAATCTGGATATATCTCCAAAGAAAATGTACAGATGATAAATAAGCACATTTTCAGCATCATTAGCCTTTAGAGAAATGCAATCAAAATCTTCACATAACACTTCACAAAGATTATAGCAAATGTTTTCAAGTATATGGAGAAAGTCGAGCCCCCCTGCACTTCTAATGTTCTGTAAAATGATGTAGTCACTTCGGAAAACAATGTGATGGTTTCTCAAAAGTTAAAAAATAAAACTACATATGATCCAGATATATATGTTTCTAGTTATATATCCAAGATGAATGAAAACATACATCTACACAAAACATTGTACAGAAATGTTTTAAACTGCATTATACATAATAGCCCCAAAGTGGAAACAACTCAAATGTCATCAACAGATGAATGGATAAAATGTAGTATATTCATACAATGAAATATTATCAATAAAAAGTTTTTCAATTAAAAAAAGGAATCTTTGATTGCATGCTATGCCACAGCATGGATGAACCTGGAAAGTGTTATGCTAAGTAAAAGAAATCAGTCACAAAAGACTGTAATATACGATTTTTATGGAATACTCACAATAGGCAAATTTATAGAGACAGAAAGAGGAGCTTCCTAGATGACTCAGTGGTAAAGGATCTACTTGCCAATGTAGGAGCCATCGGAGATTCAGATTTGCTCTCTGAGTCGGGAAGATCCCCAGAGGAGGAAATGGCAACCCACTCCAGCATTCTTGCTGGGATAATCTCATGGACAGAGGAGCCTGGCAAGCTACAGTGGGGTTGCAAAGAGTCCGGCTTGGCTTAGTACTCACACACACAGACAGAAGGTTGCCTGGGGTTAAGGGACCTGGGATGGAATGGAATGAAGAGTAACTGCACATGGATGCAGAGTTCCTTTGGGGGTGATGAAAACATTCCAACATTGATTGTTGTGATGGTGCAATCCTATGACTACACTGAAAACAATTGAATTGTACACTTTAAGTGAATAGTATGGCCTGTGAATTATACCTTAATAAAACTTTTATAAAAAAGTAAATCAGTACCATGACCAATGTGTTGTAATTATATACCTTTTCGTTTTACTATTTGTTTTTGTACTTAGTTTAATATGATTGCCATGCAAAATTCTGATTTAGTTGAAATTATAAATGTTTCTTTGTGGTTTTTATATGTTGTGTCTTACTTTAAAAAGGAGTTACCTGAAGCAAGATCGGAGTAAAGTTTCCGTTTTTTGTTCTAGTACTTTCACTGGTTGTGCTTTTTTTTTTTTAAGTTTAAACTTTTTATTTATCTGGAATTAGTTCTTAAAAATTCTTTTCTTTCTGATTGAACCACCTTTGCCACCATATACCACTTTTATCATATACTCCCTGCTGACACTTATTTAGGATGACATATTTCTGAAACTCTCCACCTAATCATGAAACTACAGCACATTTTTTAAATGAGTATAGCTCTCAAATGAATTTTGAGTAACCATTATCATAAATTACATGATCTCTAACATTTCAGAATTTTAATGGCTTTTCTTGCATGCTTGTTTTCACTGTAACTTTGTAATCAGTTAATCTACTTTTTAAAAAGTAGATATTATATATTCTCTTGGTATTTTTGTTGGAGTCATATAAACTATGTAGATTCATAATTTAGATGTCTTTAAAATACTGAGTGTTAATATGCAATAAGAAATTGCCTTTCTATTTATTCAAGCCTTGTTTTATGGCTTTTGGAGATTTAAAGCCATCTTCAGATGGAATTAGCACATTGCTTAAGCTTATTTTTAGGTTCTGTTTATTTTTTCTTGGTTTTGGTGGCTTATAAATGGGGTTTCTCCCCACTTATTCTATACAGTTATTTGTAAATAGAGAAGCTTGACTCCTGTATATTAATTTAATAACTAGATAATTAATTTTTCTAGAAATCTTACTTGATCATCTTGAATTTTCTAGTTACAAAACGAATAATTTTTTTCTTCTGTTCAAGCCTTATGGTTCTTTTTCCTTTCACTTCTCTATATTGCCAGCTACATCCAGATAAAATTCAAAAAATACTGGTGAAGATGTAGGCAACCTTGCATTGTACACTAGTGGGGAATGCTTTTAGTGTCCATCTAGTAAGCATGATATCAACTTGTTTAAAAGGTATATATTTTATTTCATTAAGAAAGTCTAACAGGGATCAGATAATTGCATTTTATTAAAGTCTTTTTAATATCAAGGAAAGTGGCTGTTTTTTCTTTCTTTTTTTTTTTTTTGACCTATTTATCAGTTATAGGCACCAAATATCACCCTAGCTAGTTTAAACAGAAAATATTTCTGCTTCCTTCTTCTCTCACCTAATATTTCATGACTTTCAAAATCTTTTATAAAGAGCTGGAATAGCTGACTCCAGGTTGGGCTTCCAAGTACAGCCACCACTCCTCGGTATCACACTCCCCGCCCTCAATTGGACAGTGACTGCGGTAATCCTTTAGCTAAAGTTGTTGATTCAAGATGCTGTCTCCAGGGGTCCACAAATTACTACCTCGATCCTTGTTACAAAGCAGATTCTCACTCCTTGCTTCTCCTGCTTAACTCAGTTCCAAATTTAAACTTCAAAGTCTGATTTGCATGTCTGATAGGCAGAACCTACATTGTCCCCAACTTGCTAGATTCATGTGCGACTGGAAAATGGAGATTTTAGACTTCCAGCCTCTAAGGACAAAAAAAGTGTTCCTGAAGGAGGCTTAAATGGTTATTGAGAAAGTCTACAAAGCTGGCCACACTATTAATATCATGAATTATATTAAGAGAGTTTTATATTAAAACAATTTGTCTTGTTTTTCATCTTTCAAAATTTTAATAATTTCTGAGAGGTACAGAAAATTATATTGACCAATGTGAGACAGGACATCTAATGGAACTATCTGGCATCCATCTCTGTCTGGAGTAAGTTTTCCCACCTTTATTGCGAGGCCTGAAATTCACTAAGCCCAAATACCACTACCTAGAGAAATTCTTCTTTGTTGACTTCTTGGCACTCACTTTTCTGTCTGATCCTTCCAGGTAGCAGCTTGGGAACCCCTGGACTCACCAGGTGCCCTGTGCTGTGCAGCTCAGGGGCAGGAGCCAGCCTCTAGCCTGAGCCAGTCTTCCTGCGTTGAGAGGACCATGATGTCCTCTCTCGTCTTTTTGAGAATAGCCATTCTAACAGATGAGAGGTGAGATCTCTTTGCGCTTTTGATTTGCATTTCCCTAGTAATTAATGATGCTGAACATCTTTTCAGGTGCCTGTTGACCATATCTTTGTCCTTTTGGAAAAAATACCTGTTCAGATCTTCTGCCCGTTTTAAAATCAGGTTTGTTTTTTGCTGTTGAGTTGTTTGAGTTCTTTTGTATATTATGTATGTTAACCCCTCATTGGATATATGATTTGCAAATATCTTCTTTCATTCAGTAGTTTGCCTTTTCATCTTGATAATGGTTTCTATTGCTCTTCAGAAGCTTTTTAGTATGACATAGTCCCATTTGTTTATGTTTGCTTCTGATTCCTTTGTCTTTGGAGTCAGATCCATAAACACATTGCTAAAATTGATGTCAATAAGTTTACCATCTATGCTTTCTTCTTAGAATTTTATGGTTTCAAGTCTTATATTCAAGTCATTTTCTATTTTCAGTTAATTTTTGTAAGATAGTGGTCTAATTTCCTTTTTTAACATGTGACTGCTCAGTTTTCCCAACACCATTATTGAAGAGACTTTCCTTTCTTTATTGTATATTCTTTCCTCCTTTGTTGTAAACTAATTGTTTATAAGTGTGTGGGTTTATTCTGGGGCTCTTGAATTGTATACCTGTTTCTGTGCCACTTCCATACTGTTTTGATTACTGTAGCTTTCTCTGTACAGTTTGAAATCGGGGAGCATGATTCTTCCAGCTCTGTTTTTCTTCTCATGATTGTTTTGGCTATTCAAGGTCTTTTGTGGTTCTACATAAATTTTAAAATTACTTGTTCTAATTCTGTGAAAAATACCATTGGAATTTTGATAGAGAATGCTTTGACTCTCTAAATTGCTTTCACTAGGATGGACATTTTGATAACATGTATTAATCCAGTCCATGAACACAGAATATCCTCTTGTTTGCTGTGTCTTCTTCAATTTCTTTATTGATGTAGTTTTCAGTCTACATCAATAAAGTTTTTCACCTCCTTGGTTAAGTTTATTTCTTGGTATTTTTTTGATGCAATTGTAAATGGAGTTTTTCTTTAATTTCTTTAATACTTTATTATTAGTGTATAGAAACACCACAGATTTCTGTATATTGAATTTCATATTCTATGACTTTTATATAGTAGCATTTCATCTGCAAATAATGACAGTTTTACTTCTTCCTTTCTTATTTGAATGCCTTTTATTTCTTTTTCTTGCCTAATTGCCATAGCTAGAACTTCCAATACTATGTTGAATAAGAATGATGAGAGTGCATAGCTTTATCTTTTTCCTCATCTTAGGTAACTTTCAGCTTTTGTCCGTTGAGTATGATGTTGGCTGTGCATTTGTCATACATGGCCTTTATTATGTTGAGGTATATTCCCTCTATACCCACTTTGTTAAGAGTTTGTTTTTCATAGGTGGATGTTGAATTTCATCAAAAGCTTTTACTGCATCTGATGAGATTGTCATGTGATTTAATCTTTCATTTTGCTAATGTGATGTGTCATCAGTGTGATGACATTTGCAGATATTGAACCATCTTTGCATCCTTGGAATAAATCTCACTTGATTTTAGTATATGATCCTTTTTGTGTATTATTGAATTCAGTTCTCTAATATTTATTGAGAATTTTTGCATCTGTATTTGTCAGGAATGTTAGCCTTTAATTTACTGTTTTTTTTACTAACAGTATATAAACAAGATTGTTTTCATGTGGTCTAATCAACAGTGAATATTTTCAGTACTTCAAATTATACTTTATTACTTTAATAGGTATAAAATGATATTTTATTTCTATCTCTATTTCCCTTTTGATTGTGTGTGTATGTTTGTGTAGTGATGTTGTTAGTTTTTATTTTCTTGTGAATTTTTCTTTTCCTTATTAATATGTAGAAATATTTTACATATTCTGGCCATTCCTTCTCTGCTGTATAATTTTAATTGGATATTATCAAGCTTTTTGTTGTTGTTGTTTGTGATTTTCTTGATAACATGATTATTGTCAAGAGCTACCAGATATCCAGTTGGTCAACTACAATAATGAGCCAAACTGAAACTAGCAATTAAACCTTTATTCATTTACTAAAAGTGCTGGCTCTCTCAGTATCCCATTTGTTCCCCATTGGTTGGCTCCAGGTGAGAGCCACTCAGATGCGTTGCAGTGCAGGTGGAGGAAATTGTGTCTTTATGGAGGGAGCCCTGTACTAAAGTCTCCTGCTATTTTATGAACCTGAGTCTTAAAGGAGGGGCCAGGAATAGAAATATTGAGTCATAATGGAAAAAAGTGCTTCAGGGACATTTCCCATCCCTTGAATGGGAAGTCTCAGTGGAGGCACCTAAAAAACGTCTGACCCGAGACGCTCTCCCTCTCTCACTCTTCAGTAAGGCTAGGAATACAGATCTATGCGCTAGCACGTCCAAGAAGGTGATCCAGGGGCTGGGAGACTTGAGTTTTTGACTCCTCTCTCTGAGAGGGAGTCTTCAAACCCCCTCTGAATGCACTGCTCTGCACCAAATTTGAACTGGGGAGGACAGCTTTCTACTCATAAGAATCGCTAGGTAAAGGTCTTAATTACTGATGCTTAAGCTTGAAAGATCACACATAGGATTTTGGCTTGAAGCCAAATTATAAATAAAAATTACTAATCTTTTGTTTTAGCTAGTGTGTGTGTGTGTGTAAACATTTAGTTCTTCACATTTTCTGGAATGAATCTTCCCATATTGCAGTAAGTAGGGATCTACATTATATTGTTAAGTCTGACACTCTATTTTAAAATTATTTTAATTTACATATCTGTAAGAAAGAAAAAATACTTCCAATTAACCTATGGCCCTTCATTAACTGTAAGATGCAGACTGATTTCAGAAATAATAAGTATAAAAAGGTGTGACTCTTAGAATCAATGAAATATAGTAACTTATTTTTTTTTACTGGGCTTCCCTGGTGGCTCAGACGGTAAAGCGTCTGCCTGCAATGTGGGACTCCTGGGTTCGATTCCTGGATCGGGAAGATTCCCTGGAGAAGGATATGACAATCCACTCCAGCACTCTTGCCTGGAAAATCCCATGGACGGAGGAGCCTGATAGGCTACAGTTCATGGGGTCGCAAAGAGTCAGACTTTTTTTTACTAGTCTATTATCAGTGGTCTCTCTAAATACCAATTGTTAAATGCATGCTTTTATCACTAATGTGAAATATTTAACAATAAATATGTCCACATAAACATAGATTATTATGAACTCTCCTATCTGTTCTCTTACTCTTCTAAATGGAAAAGTATGATACTATGTTACTATGTTAACCAATTAAATTTTAATTTTGTATTTAATTTATTTTTAAAATGCTGGATAGTGTCTTTTCTCGTTATTGTTTCCTCTAATTCTACTAAAAATTTCTTGCATTTTTTGCATAATTTTCTCTTACATGTAAAGTTCATTTTGTTTTCCCACACTCTCATTAACACTGAACATAATAAAATTTAGAAACACTTTATATATATCTAATAGTTTTAAAATAATATCTTACTGTAGTTTTATTTGCATTTCCCAAATAATACATGGAACTGAGAAGCTTTTCATATTCATATTCTTACAGTAAAATATCTACTTTACCACTTGGAGTATTTATTACTAATTCTGTTTGTTCCCCAGCTGATCAAAATGTTATTAATTAGCAACTTTATTTTCACTTAGTAGGAAAACTCTTACTGTCTCCTTCATTATTCTACATATCAAATTTGTTACTCTACCCTCATTTTCATATTCTGGTAGCTGGTATCTTTTTCCCTTTGAAAGTTTTAATCTCATTATCACAGATGGAAAAATAAAACTTTTTGAAATCAGTGATTAAACCATTCCTTTGGGCCAAGTTTGCCTCAATCATGACTGCTCAATATTCCTGAGGCAGTTGCTGAACTCCTAGTTTATAAATATACACTTGGCTGGTCACCTAACAATACAGCAGGTCCATCTGGAAATGATTTTCTCTTTTCATATACTCCACCAAAGTTTTCCAAAGCACAGCTTGTTAGCATGCATACCAGTCCACTACACTTCCCATTACAGCATTTGACCTTGAATTCACATATCTTGGATTTTGTTTGTTCATGTTGTTGGAATCCATCCTAATCACTTTTCAATGTATCAGTCTTTCCCCCACTACAACAAGGTTTATTTAAGGCCTTTTTCAGAATAGTCACTAAGATAGCCTTCAGACTGTTTGTGCCCCAGGGGCTGAACTCCTGGACAACCCCTGAGAAAAGGAGGTATTAATCCATACCACAGCCATCTCATGTTGCTCTATGTCAGTTGGTGCTCACTCACCCAAGTCTTACCCACATTCAACTGGAAGTCTGTGGTGATAGAAGGGGACACAGTTGCTTCAGTGGTATTGGACTCCTTGTGAAACCCTGTGGACTGTAGACTGCCAGGCTCCTCTGTCCCTGGGATTCTCCAGTCAAGAGTACTGGAGTGGGTTGCCATTTCCTCCTCCAGGGGATCTTGCAAACCCAGGGATCAAACCCAGGTCTCCTGTGTCTCCAGGACTGCAGGCGGATTCTTTACCCACTGAGCTACCTGGAGCAGATAAAAATGGAAAAGAAAATGACTTAATGAAGTCATGGAGACACTATTATCATAACAAAGGTATAATCCTAGAGTGCAACAAGATCATGTAGGAGTTTTGCTTGAAGAGCCAGCCTATACCGGTCCCCAGGGCATTGCTCTAGCGTTTCAAGTAGCTCATCACCTTGCACCTTACCTCAAAGCAGTCACTGATGGACAAGACAAAATTACCATGGTAGAATAAAGGCACTAAAATTCATCTCCAATTTCTTAGAGAATATCAAGTTTTAAAATCCCTCAACACAACAGCACTTCAATCCGGAGGAGCTGAGCAGTCCTCTAATAACGTTTTGGTGCCACGGATTATGGTCACACCCTGCATGTTATATCCCTCCTTACCCAAGAGTACATGGACCTTGACAGATTACACTATTCTGCTGAGTTTTACTTAAGTCTGTGGAAATACTCAAACAGATGAAGAATTTTAAGAAAGATTTTTAATTCAGGATATCTGCCCACCATAGGGTCTAAGATAAAGCCTATACTTAATGCTGTATTAAACTTTTGGTTTCTAGTAGGTATGCATTCTCTGCAATCTAAACAGAAAACAGAACCCTTGAGATTGTTTTAAGGTATATTAAAAATACCAACTAGAAGTGGAAAATTAGAATGCTTTAGTGGATACTTCAGAAAAGAGATATCTTGGGGCAATGAATAGAATGATACCAGCAAGGAATACCATCTGCTTTTTCACATCATTCCAGCAGTCTGCCAATATTTTGGAAGAGTTGTGAACCATGATAGAAGGATCCTACTGTGTTCCAGGCTTCCTCAGCGGCTCCGTGCTAAAGAATCTGCCTGCCAATGAGGGTGATGATTTTGCCTGATTAAATTTATAAGTACCATTGATGATTCTGCAATCAAATGCTTGAACAGCCACACTTAGTGTTCTTTTCAGGATATATCTTCTAATGTTTTTGTGATATAGGTAAGTTGAGAATTTACCAAACCTCAAGTTCTGGTTCCTTTTTGCTTAATGATTCCTGTTTCAATTCATTTCTCTCTTTACACCTTTTACTATAAGCAGTCAGAAAGGATCAAGGCCCTTCTCCAACACTTCACTTAGAAATTTCCTCAGTTCGAAATCCACGTTTATCCCTTGCAAGTTTTGCTTTCCACAAAACGCTAGAACACAGTTCAGCCAGGTTGTTTGCCCCTTTATAACAAGGATCATGTTTCCTCTAGTTTCCAATAACATATTCCTCATTTATTCCTAAAACCTCACCAGAATCATCCTTAATGCACATCTTTCAAGCATGCACTCAACACTCTTCCAGCCTCTACCGATCACCCGTTTCCAAAGCCATGTCTACATTTTTTCGCTATTTCTTATAACAGCACCCTATTCTCAGTACCAAAAGCTGACTTAGTCTGCCATAACAAAATACCACCTATTGAGCGGCTTAAACAGGAAAGATTAATTTTCTCACAGTTCTTGAGGCTGGAAGGCCTAGATCAGTGTTAAAGATTCCAGAGTGGTTGGTTTCTGGTGCTAGAACTCTTTTCCTGGTTTGTGGATGGTTACGTCCTTGCTCCCTCCTTGCCAGGTGAGGATACAGGGAAAAGGCAGCATCGACAAGCTGGAGAGAAAGCCATCACAAGGAAGCAATGTGCTGCCACCCTGATCTCCGATGTCCAACCTCCTGAACCGTGAGAAGATGGACTGCTTTTTAAGTCCCTGGTCTGCGATATTTTGTTATGGCGGTCCAAGCAGTTTAAGAGACCCCGACTGATGTTTGGTTTGCCTTAATTTTCATTCTGTTGAACTTCCTCAACTACTTAAAATTATAAAAGTGGTGAATTTTAGCTTCCTTGCATGTCCCTACATGTGTGTATTTTGTCTTGTGTAGGAATGAAAAGTTGTGATGAAATATTCTGGACCATAGTTCTTTCCTCTAGAAATCTATTTTCTTAGCTTCCGTGAGAAACTTGTTGCTGTTTTGATTTTCTTTCTTCTGTAAGTAATCTATTATTTCCATCTGTAGGCTCATAAAATTTTCTCTTTATCTCTTTCAGAAAATTCTTTACCTACCTCCTTTGAAATTAATCTTGTTTTAAACTCAGTGGGCCTTGATATTGAAAATTTAAACTTTCTATTACTCAGGGAAATTTTCTTCCCTTATCTATTTGATTATTTCTTCTTGCCCAATTATCCCTTTCTCTTTTTAGAAAGCCCTGAATCAGTTCCATATCTCTTATCTTTTGACTTGTGATTTATGTTATTTTTGTTTTGTTTCCTTTGACTTCCCACAAAATAATACAATTTCCAGCATTTTAAAGCTTCATTATTGAAACTAAAATTTTGAAACCATACTTCTCTTTCCTTAAACTATTTATTTTGTAGTCCTCTGATTATTCCACTCTACTATGTTGTAAAACATTAAGAATTTACATTATAGCTCATTCAAGATTGTCTTTTATTTTTCCAACTAAATATATCGTCAGTGGTAACCACTGCTCTGAACACTTGGATGGATCTAACTCCTTAAAATTAGTGTGTTCTTATGATATGTAATCTTTCTCTGTCTACTCATGTGTTTGGGTGAGGGTTTCCTCAAACATACTCTTAGTAATCATTTCAGGTTCTCCAGAAAACTCATTTGAAATGATTAGGAATACAGAATATGCTTCTTTGCTGTTAGACAAGCAAAAACTTTAATGGCTCCTAGCTACACTGAAGGAGAACAGTTGATTCCAACAGTCACTTTCCACTAAAATATGCTTAACTACATCCCGATTATTGAAGTTCTATCACGACTAAACATATAGTGCATGACAAAATCCTTTAGAGGACCTACTCTCTGAAAAGAAAACAGCATATCCCTTGTCCTCCCCTCCACTGTATGTAACCCACAACAAAAATAATAAGTGTAAGAAAATCCAACCATGTTGTGATCCTCATGTGACACTTTAAAATCAGTCAGCAAATACTATTAATGTTTAAATTTTCACATAATCCCTGATTTACTATTTCACTCAGCACTTGCTTGTTTGATCAAGAAATTAACCCAACAGCATACATATTGTGAGCAGGCTGGTGGTTCATCTATGTCTATTGAGGGAATCTATGTCTATTGAGGGAAATCAGTCAGCAAATACTATTAATGTTTAAATTTTCACATAATCCCTGATTTACTATTTCACTCAGCACTTGCTTGTTTGATCAAGAAATTAACCCAACAGCATACATATTGTGAGCAGGCTGGTGGTTCATCTATGTCTATTGAGGGAATCTCAGTTTTCTGAGCTGGAATGCACTAGCAGCTGTGAGGTCAAAGTTTTGTTCAGATCCTAGCAGGAAGGAAGATCTCCCAGGCCTCAAGACAAGAGTCCTCCTGTGGGGCTGTAGGCTGGGGCATTCTAACGCCAACTTCTCCTGGCATTGATTGCCCTGTTCTCTTTGGAGGAGAAGCTTCAGATGTGTTTGAGAGCCCTGTTACTTTCCAGGAATAAGTTTCACTTGAAATACAAGTTGAGCTGTCTCTAACAGAATAGGGAAAGAAAGGGAGTCATAGATATGTGCTTAGGCAGCTATTTTTTAAGGATTTCTGAAAACATGCTTTCAATGTAATTTTTGGGAGAGAACATCATTCAATTTCCATAAAATGAAATGAACAATGCTCATTTCTAGTTTGACAATTTTCTGTCCACAGAATATTTCAATATTACTTGAATTCTTTCCTTTATTGAAAAAATTTTATCTTAAGAACTAGAGCTGGAATGATGCATAAAATGATGTAGCCTCAAGTGCTTTTTATAAGAGTAAGTGTTCTTCCAGGACTAGATTCAATTAACTACATTAGTTTAAAGAGAAGTCCAATTTCCTATCTACCATCTTTGATGTTCAGAATTATACTAAAGTTATCTGTGTGAAAACTGGTGATTAGTACAGGAAATTGACTTTACAATTGTTCAACATTTTGAAATTCTAAATTGCAAGTTTCCTTGGAGATATGTGTTGATGGCATCTTTGGTATTTTGGAATGATAATTACCTTTTCATCAAAACTATCAAAATGGACATATACTTGAGCCTCTATTCATTCCATCTATGCCTGTTTCTCTCTGACTTACTCAGATTCCTATTGGAGAAGAAAGTATAGTCAGCGATACTGGCTTCTTCCCAGGTTGATTTAAGGATGTGGTTTATCCACATCTGACTCTTCCCAGAGTCAGAGAATTCTGAGTCAGTTTTCTGCACTCCCTTTCCCCTCATTTTCAGTTACGCTCAAAAAGATGAAAAATAACTTCTCCTCATAAAAAGAATGTGGGCAACTGTTAACATCAGGATAGGACTGTTTCATAGCTTTTTGCTAAAATTTCATTCTCTGTGTAGAGAATTAGGCACATGTTTATTTAGTGCAATTGAGTAATGCAACTGGTTGAACAATGGTCACAGAGAAGACAGTAGAAATGATTCTCTTATTACAGAGAGATTTTACTCATATTGACTTAGAATAAAGATGTCAATTCTTTTATAATATCTGAATAAGATATATAATATAAAATAATATTAAAATAGAAGGAAGACAGTTTTTATTCATTCCCCACCTGCAGAGGGAAAGCAAATCACATTCAATTAATCAGTTAAGGAGGCACTTCTGAGTCCTCTCTTATCTCTGTTTTTATCTTGTTCCAGTGGGAGGAGAGATATCTTTTTGTACTTGATGAGACTGGAGAAAAAGACATTCTTCCATTGTGTCTCTGTTATATCAGAACACAAGTAAAACATACGCTTTCTCTGCTCTTGTTCCTGTTCGTGCTCCAGAATGAAATAAGATTGAGTGGTTGAGTGGGAGGGTCAGGGGTTGTGATGCTGCTCTGTGCCCCTTTGGAGTAGGCTGTGGTTCTCCAGCTATAGGTAAAGACATTCGGTTCAGGAAGATAGAGGTCAAAAACCAGATATGTGTCAACTTTGAGCCTTTGCATTCATTGTCTCCTCTACCTGGAATGCTATTCTCTCAGATATGCTGGCATTGTTTGTGTCTTTGCTTAAATGCTCCTTTTTTAGTGAGGTCTTTCCAGATCTCCCTACTTAAAATAGTAATCCTTACCACTCCTGGGACTTCCCTGGTGGCTCAGAGGTTAAAGCGTCTGCCTCCAATGCGGGAGACCTGGGTTCGATCCCTGGGTCGGGAAGATCCCCTGGAGAAGGAAATGGCAATCCACTCCAGTATTCTTGCCTGGAGAATCCCATGGACGGAGAAACCTAGTAGGTCACAGTCCACGGGGTCGCAAAGAGTCGGACACGACTGAGCGACTTCACCTTCACCTTACCACTCCTTAATACCTATTCCTTGATATGGCACATGTGTGCCTAGTCTCTCAGCTGTGTCCAACTCTGTAACCCCATCGACTGTAGCCCACCAGGCTTCTCTGTCCATGGGATTCTCCAGGCAAGAATACTGGAGTGGGTTGCCATTTTCTTCTCCAGGGGATATTCCTGACCCAGGAGTCAAAGCCAGGTCTCCTGCATTGCAGACGGACTCTACCGACTGAGCTATGAGGGAAGTCCTGATATGGCATATAAGTTATTTCATCGTTGCATTTCCATAGAATGTAAACTCTATAAGAATGTAAGTTAATTGCTCTGTTCCCAGTGCTTAGTTTTCTTAGTTCCTGGCATACCTCTTTTTAAAGAAAATTTATTTTATTGATGTATAGTTGAATGTTGTGTTGCTTTAATTTCTACTTTACAGCAAAGTGATTCAGTTATATATATATATGTATACACCCATTCTTTTTCATGTTCTTTTCATTGTTGTTTATCACAGGATATTGAATATATTTTCCTGTGCTATACGGTAGGCCCTTGTTCTTTGTGTGTTCTCTGTAAAATAGTTTGAATTTTTTAATCCTAAACTCCCAATCCACTCCTCCCTGTCCCTTAAATGCTTTTTGAATAAATGAATCAAAGTGTTCTATTTTGGCCTTTCCGTCAAGATGTGTTCTTAAAGTTAGTTTTACCACAAAAACTTGAACTTTGGAAAATAAAGTTAGTACTACATTCTAGTTCCTATGTAGCTTCTATGTATGTTTCTCAAATTCGTTAGCCCCTTTGGTGAAAAGGATTGTGATTGATGAATATCCCTAGACCGCAAGAATAATATGTGAAAATTGTAGACTGTATCAGCCAAAGTTGGTAAGTTTTATTGGGAAGAGAGTGGGTAGAAGACTCTTTATAGGGATTTGGTAGATTCACTTTCATATTTTGGATTTGATAATTATATATATATATAATTATGTACATGGCATAATTATATATATGGCAGCTATCTCAGAGTTAAAGGATTATGAGTTTCCATTTTCATTGTATTCTTGAGTAGTTTACTTCAAATTTTCTAAATGAATATACAGGGTCTATGGATTTCACAGGAAATGGTAAGCTCTAGTGAAGAATAATTCTAAAACAAAGGGGAGGAGCTTCCTTTGGTAATAATGTATTCCACTTGGCATGTTGAAAAGAACTTTCTGTCTTCTGTTTGCCTGATAGCAGCCCTTCCTGCTGGAATGCTGATACACGCAGAACAGCTGAACTTCTAGACTTGAAACTAGGCCCAACCGTTCCCATGTTCACACAGTACATTTTTCTCAGAATAATGCTTCCTTCATAGCATTAATTTACTATTCTCCAGTATAGGGTAGCCTTCTAATGGGAGTAGTTTGTCATCTAATTAAGGTGACTGGCAGGTTGCAGACACATGGTCCATTTTAAAAAGGATTTGATTTGAATTTAAACTCTAACCATACTCTGCAAAAGATTTCATTAGCTCAATATTATGCAGTGCCAAGATGTTTGTACTTGCTCGCAAGAAAATAGATTTATTAATTCATTAAAAAATGTACTTATTACCTGCTAAGTTTCAGACACTAGCTTAAGCACCAGCAACATGGTGTTGACTTCAAGCAGACATGGTCCCTGACAGATTTTACTGTTCTCAAGGGAGCCTGCTTAGTTCTCACGTAGCCCTCTCTTCCACTCATATAGTTTCAATAACATTTCTTTAGTATCAAAAGCCCCTTTAGAATTCCAATAACTTTTCAGATTTCTCATGTATTTTTTTTGTTCTATAAATTTTGTTTCAGAGCCAGATATGGCAATGTTAGCTGATTTCTATGTTTTTTTTTTAAACAGTGTTCTTTATAATGTGAAGAATACACATGTTTCTTGAATTATGTAAGAAAAAGCCAGTTAATCTTCTGCTGTTATTTTATGCTGGAGCCGTGTGCCAGTGTAGTTAAAACACAGGCACACATACATATATCACTTTCAGACTGAGGTCTTATATTAAACATTTACTCATGTGTCTATGCTTTACTCTCTATCTGAAATTTTCTTCTCCTCATTCCATTTGCTTTTTCTCAATCTTCTCTCAGGTATGCCCTGTTCAGTCCATTTCAAGCAGGTTTGTCTCCCTTCTGAGGCCCTAAAGCACTTATGTTGTGCACCATATGGTCATTTGGAACTCGCAGTGGGAAGAAACCATTGTCTATCACTGTTATTCACAGTTGCCTTCTGTTTGGTGTGCAGCTTTGCAAGCTATTTTTAATATGTTCAGCAAGAAAAGTATCTGGTGTTTTTAAAAGTAGAAACCAACTTACATGAATCTATACAATTTGGTACAGAAGTTAAATATATTTAATTTTAAATTCTTGAAATGTGAACAGTCTGTTGCTGCTTAGAAAAAGATAGTCATGAAGAAATATGCCAAGCATAGCCATCATTTTTTGCTGTTCCTTTTTGTCCCCAATTATAAGAGTGGGTGGTTGCAAATGGTGTTTCTTCCTCTTGCAGATCTATAGCTAAAGCATTTGTAAAGGCAAAACTTGGTATAAATGCTCAAATCAGTGCTGTAAGAAACCTGTTTCCGGGGAATAGGCTTAGGTGGCCCTGTCAGTTGAGGCTGTTCCAAAGGAGGCTCTAGGCACCAGATGAGTTTTCTGTGTTTTCTCTCAATATGGTTAAAATAACCTATTGAGAATGGTTAAGTGTTGATGATGGCAAATTTAATGTGATGATGCCTCACCATACATATAATAAAGAGTGACTCCACTTTTTTGATGTGTGATGTTTGACAGTTTCTAAGCCCACCCTTCTCTTTCTCTTTGCTCAGCTCTGGACAAGCTGATAAGAAAGCCTAAGTGCTCCCTCCTTTGGTCCTGTTGATTCAAACCATGGAAACTCCTGCCTATGCATAGGAACCTTCTCTCAGCCCTACCCGCTAACTACATTAAAAACCCTGGTCCTCTTCCTTTCCTTGATGTCTGAAGCCATTTCAGACTTTCTTGGGAGGCCTCCCTGCTCTGCTTAGAAAAGCTTCAATTATGTAAGTAATAAACCATTTTCACCCTCCTGGTGTGTGTAATGTCATTGATCTTGACATGAACCAAATGGAGGGGTGACGACATCTGCTTTTAGCAAGGTACCCACAAAAGCTAGTGTTTGAACTATAAAATTTTGCCATAGATTGCATTTGTTTAAAACAATTGACTTTAATATATTTCTTTTTTTGTAGTAAAAACATAGATTATTAGTTTACAATGGCTCTTATGTATTTAAACATATGAGGAGAATGAGATGCATGGGTCATAAAACACAGTATAAAACCATAAGAGTGCCCACCTGGTAACTGATTCTCAAATTACAATTCTGAGTCTTAAAGAAAACAGATCTATTCATCCATGTCATCTTAGACACTTAAACCAAAATAGGGCTTAATGTGCTATTCTTAGAAACCTGTAAATATTATGATGGGAATGTAGAGGACCTGCCATGCTGCTGCTACTGCTAAGTCACTTCAGTCGTGTCCGACTCTGTGTGACCCCATAGATGGCAGCCCACCAGGCTCCTCTGTCTCTAGGATTCTCCAGGCAAGAATACTGGAGTGGGTTGCCATTTCCTTCTCCAGGGGAACTTCCCAACCCAGGGATCGAACCCAGGTCTCCTACATTGCAGGCAGATGCTTTAACCTCAGACCTGCCATAGGGCTTGTTAATGGCTTTGATAAGCTTACATGTAGCCTAATCAACCAAGTGACTCTTGAAGTCAGGGGATCCTGCCAATGTAATTTCCAAATCACCTAGTAATAGTAATTCTGGATAACGTATTATTTATTTACCACTGCGTTCTAAGCACGTTGATAAACTCTTTTCATCTAGCAGCCTGTGTAGTTCTCCAGGAATCTTTATAAGGTAGGTTTCAGAGATATCACTTATGAGCGGATGACACTTGTGTCAGATATTCTCCAGTCCAGAGCTGCACAGGTGTGTCACGTCTGCCTGCCTCCAGAAACTGCTTTCTATTAGCCTCCTTGTGCTTCAGTCCAGTGTCTTGGGTGTACTCTATCGGTACAGCTGAAACTTACTGGATAATTATGATTACTTTTGTATGGATCATGCTCACAGAGAATCAAAGTGGCATTGTAGGAGTAATGAATAGGTATTTGCACCCATAGCTTTGAGTTTCCACCATGCTCTATACAATTGGTTGTCTGGAAAATGTACCCTCCTAGTGACTTTATTCATTTATTTATAAAATTACAGAGTTCGATTAGGTCAAGGGTTTCTTTTCCTGGGATTCAGAGAACCCTGACGTAATAGGAAAATGTTATTTTTATATGTGCATATGCATTTTTCTAGAGACAGTATTCATAACATATCTCTTTCTCAAAGGGCTTCATAAAAAATTATAAGAATGCTCAACTGAATGATTAAATTCTTTTGCAGTTATAAAAATATCATGACTCCTTACAGCTTGAGGATGATAGAGAGAATAGAAAGGATCAGGAAATGATAAAGAAAGAATTAGGTTCCATATTTTTTTAAACAATAATATTTGGCTAACATTTTTTCTAAGCCTGGAATTTAAAATTAAAAAAAAAAAACAAACCTGTAGGACTTTCTTTTTAACATAGCCCAAATCTACATCTTTATATATATAAGTGGGAAAAGTACTAAATCTGGTTTGACCAGGATCTAAACAAAGAGAACTTAATGGTTGTGTTATGAAGTATAATCCATTTCAGTGGAAAAATATTAAATTCCATAACGATTCCCTGCTTGAATAAATCAGTAGTGTCTTTAGTGTGGAAAATAAAAGTGGAGAATTATCTATTACATTGCATTAGCTGAACTTGAATCTTGTGTCCACTTGACTTTAGAGTGTATATATTCCAATTATTAAGAAGTCGTTTCCTTTTCTCTTTCAAATAAATAACTGAAAATGCTGAACTCTCTGATCATGTGGAGCTATGGACTTTCAGGGGAAATAAAGAGCTTATTATAGTTCAATTCCTCACATTTAAAAATAATGACATCCTGGGGGGTGGTAATAACAGAGTACATGTATCCTGATCATATAACAAAATGACCATAGGAGTGAGTACAACAGGGAAGAGGCTATTTAATATCCTTGATTGCTTTCCGCAGGTGCAGAAAGTTTCAATGATAAAGCATTAGCTTCTTGCTAGAAATTTTTCCACAGTCAAAAGTTTATGGGAAAACGATCTTAAGGATCATAGATAGCACATAATGTCATTGTCTGGATTTATTAATTGTGCATGTCATCTGCCCATGAAATACACTATTGCCATTAGACTGTAGTCATATTTGTAAGAAAAGAAAGTTTGTCAAAAGGATTATGATCATTATTCCAATTGATTTAAATAAATTTAACCAAATTTTCTTCTCTTGTGTTGTTGGAAGAGGGTGTTTGCTATGACCAGTGTGTTCTCTTGGCAAAACTCTATTAGCCTTTGTGCTGCTTCATTCTGTACTCCAAGGCCAAATTTGCCTGTTACTCCAGGTGTTTCTTGACTTCCTACTTTTGCATTCCAGTCCATTATAATGAAAAGGACATCTTTTTTGAGTGTTAGTTCTAGAAAGTCTTGTAGGTCTTCGTAGAACCGTTCAACTTCAGCTTCTTTAGCATTACTGGTTGGGGCATAGACTTGGATTACTGTGATACTGAATGATTTGCCTTGGAAACAAACAGAGATCATTCTGTTGTTTTTGAGATTGCATACAAGTACTGCATTTCCGACTCTTTTGTTGACTATGATGGCTACTCCATTTCTTCTAAGGGATTCTTGCCCACAGTTCAGTTCGGTTCAGTCGCTCAGTCGTGTCTGACTCTTTGCGACCCCATGAATCGCAGCACACCAGGCCTCCCTGTTCATTACCATCTCTCGGAGTTCACTCAGACTGACGTCCATCGAGTCAGTGATGCCATCCAGCCATCTCATCCTCGGTCGTCCCCTTCTCCTCCTGCCCCCAATACCTCCCAGCATCAGAGTCTTTTCCAATGAGTCAACTCTTCACATGAGGTGGCTTTAAAGTACTGGAGTTTCAGCTTGAGCATCATTCCTTCCAAAGAAATCCCAGGGTTGATCTCCTTCAGA
>SJYT01048352.1:46966-71921 GCA_006410635.1 Cephalophus harveyi | reverse complement strand
GCCCACTTGACTTCATATTCCAGGATGTCTGGCTCTAGGTGAGTGATCACACCATCGTGATTATCTTGGTCGTGAAGATCATTTTTGTACAGTTCTTCTGTGTATTCTTGCCACCTCTTCTTAATATCTTCTGCTTCTGTTACTGATCTCTAGCTCTTTTTAAATAACTGTCTTCTATTACTTTCTGTGAATATTTTTACTCCTCTGGTTCTTCTCTACCCTCCTCATTTATTTTTCTTCCACTATCTAAAAATAGATTTTTGCTAAGATATTTTCGGTCCTTTCGTTCTCTCCAAGCCTCTTTCTTGAGTGATCTTATTTTAAGGGCAAATTCCAAGTGAAACACAATCAATGAGCTCCTATATATTTGCTAAAATCATAAAATCTTGTAATTTAAATGAACTATGGTGGTTATTGAATAAGTAGACTTAAGGTTGAAGTAACTTGTCCAAAATGCACTAGTGAAAAGGGGATATGAGACTCAGATGTTTTGCTTCTAAATGTGATAGCTGTTTCATTCACCAGGACCCAGAGGTCACAGCTCACAGAGGTAGAGATGGAGCCAAACACAGTCATAGGTAAGACTGCTCACTACACTTTAATCGTTTTAGATTAGATACAAAAGAGATTGCTTTAGGTGACAATTTGTTGAGATGATGATTTATTTTCTGTAATTAATGCTCCATGTCTCTGGTTGGTTGTTTTCCCTTTTATATTGGCATTTGCTATGGCCCCTTTTCTCTTGGTTTCTTGAAATACTCTACAGGTCTTCCAAAACATTTCCTTTCTTTTTTTTTAAATTAAACTTGTTTAAAATTCTAAGTTACTTGCAGCAAAGGAAACTTATGCAAGATATCCTTGAGTATTTCAAATTTAGTAGAATATATAGCCTCTCCTCACTAGTGTAACTCTTACTGAACCAGGTTCATTTTGCCCAACATACAGAAAGCCAAAACTCTGAGACACTGAAATTTGCAGCAAAGAGAGGGCTTATTCACAAGGCAGCCAAATGAGGAGATGGCAGATTTCAGATCTGTCTCTCTGAAGGCAAGGGTCTGGAGGTATTTATGGGGTAAAGAATAAAGAAGCAGGGTGATCTGAGGAGCGGGGAGCATGGGGAAAGATGGTTGGACAAGTGTTCTGTGCAGGGGTAACTAAGTCATGGACCTCAGCACTTTTAAAGATGGAGGCACTTAGCATAATCTGAGGGTGGAGTTTTCAGCTGTCTGCTGACCAAGTGGACATCCACACATGCCTGGTTGGAGGCTCGGTGGTCCTATCTAATCTTAATTGGCTCATCTGGAATTGGATACAGCTCACTCTAAGTTCTCGGAAAACAACTTAGACAAACATCTTTTTAATTAAACTATATGCCACTCAAAGGACATTCAAACTTTTTGCAGCAGCAATTAAAACAACTTTGATTAGTGAAGGCAGGTTACAAGTGAAGTGGATTTTACTAATGATTATGCTAGGTTTCATAACTTAAATTCCTTTGAATGGGACTACTGAAATAAGTATTATACAATCCATTACCTCTCTACTTGGGTGCTTCACAGGTTTCCATTTGTAGTTGTTGTTACATTACCTAAGATTTTCTTTCCATAATATTCACATTCTCACTTTCTGTATTAAAAAGTCACTTTCTCAGTGAAGCTGATACTGTCTTTTCTAAAATTTCAACCCCCACCCTTCATATCCTTTTCTCTGTGTTTTCTTTCTTTGCAGAATACATACTGCTATCTAACATACATCAGCTTTCCCCTTTAGACTGTAAGCTCCCTGGGGGAAGGATCACTATCAATTTGGCTCACTCTTCTATCCTTGGCTCTAGAAGAAGTGCTGGATCCTGGCAGGTGCTTGTCACAGGCATCACTGTGTTCCACACAGAAAGCTTGTTCACTTCAGTAAGATCAAATGAAGAAATTGTGCTTCTAGAACAGGATGAAAGAAACTCAATTTCTTAATCAAAAACATAAATAAGATGTCAATGTTGGAAGAGAGGACATCTACATAGTATGAAATACTGAAGTCCTATCTTCCACATCAAAAATCACTCTCTTTTACTGACAGTCTTTGCTCTTGAGATCCTGATTAGCAATTCTATCCTTACTTTCAGTTGTCATTTCAAAACACTGAATACCTGAAATTGTGTATGTTTTTTGTTAGGAAACAAATGCCCCTGTCAGCGCTGCCAAATTCCAGGATAAAATCAAGGAAACAGTGTTTTTCTATTCCTTTTCATGTTTTCTTTTCTTAAAAAAAGTACGAGTAACAAAGGAAGTATGGGTTGTTATCAGAATTTGTTATCCAGGCATAAAGAAATTCAGATGTCAGGAAGCTGGCATGAATCCTCTCCATTCTTGCTCTTGAACTGGATTGGAGGACAAGGTCAGCTAGCAACTTTACTTCCTTTTTCTCATGAATTTTCTGATGCCTCTTCAGAGAAAAATTTTTAAAATGACTCTCTTCACTGTAGTGTATTGCAGTGTATAAAATAAAAATTTTCAAAAGAAAAAAGACCATTAAGATGCACTCAATTCACCTAATATTACACCAGAATTCATAAAAGTAGATTTTGATCTCAGAAAAGGCAGAAAGTCTCATGGTGTTTGTATGATTCTGAACCACATAGCTTGTTTCTTTGCTTAGTGTAGCAAAAAGAGCATACACTTTGAAGGTAGACAGACTGAGATTCCAGTCTCAACCTGAGAGTGAAATAGCTTTGTTACCAGGGACAAATTATTTTACTTGTTTAAATCTTAGTTTCCTACCTGGGAATTTTGCTTAGCAGATCTATTAGGACTGTTGTGACTATTAAATGAGATCATTTATATGATATATATGATATAAAGTAGGCAAATAGATAATAAAATTATTTCCTTCTTCTAACACCATAGGGACACACATTAATGTTTTGGGATCGCCAAAAATTTTGTTTAGGTTTCTCATCTTATGGAAAGACACAAAGTGATTTTTTTGGCCAACCCAATGTTTCATTCCATTACTAATTTAAAGAAAATGGTGTCAGAGAATTTAATTTTTGACTATGTTCTAGTCCTGTCCTACTTATTTGGCTAAGTATTTTGACAACTTGCTGACAATAGCAAAAAACAACTCAGACATTTTTAAAAGGGGTAAGTAAAGTTGTAGGAACTGTGATCAGAAAACTGGGTCAGAATTCCTAAATTTATTTTCAGTGGCTAAATGTAGAGGTTTTGTGGTGAATTTCTATAACATTGGTGCTTTCCCAAGACATTATTGTCTCAGCAAGTCGAATTTAATATGCTTGAAAGTATTATCCTTAAGATTACTACTATACTTTTTTAGAGTAAATTACTTAGTTACCATTTTTCATTTTGGGTGAAAATGTGTTTCATTTATTATAGTTTTCCTCAGCAAAAGGATTTAAACTTCCTGAAAATCTGTTCTTGCTCTCTGTTCTCTTAGTTCTCTACAAGTGAGAAAATAATTCTGTAAGCCTAAATCATCTGAACATAAGTATTACATAGCCCTTTATGGGATTTCTAATTAAAACAGATGACAGAGGCTAAATTAGAAATAGATCTTATGGTTAATGCATTCATTATTTTACATATTAATATAATTATTTAAATAAATATTTGACAAATATAAAAATATAATATCTCTTCTTTGGTCATGTTACATGACTCCAAATTTGATTAAAATGCACTACATTAAGACTGAACAAGTACCGTGGTGAAAAATGTTTTATTTATTAATGTTCTGAAGGGCTTCCTTGACTGTTCTAGAAAGAACTAAGTCATAGGTATTAATTAGTATCCTTGTCAAACTATCAAGCAGTTACCAAAATAGGAATAAAAGGATTACTGAGGCAGAGAGAAAGTAGAATCTTTAAATGTATAGTTATAAAATGAAGACTCAAAAGGGCTTGTTTCAAACAGGAATTTGTAGCTTTATTTTCTTTAACCTCAAAAAGGTCTTAAAGATCTTCTAGTTCAACACCAACACATCCCTCACTCCCCCTCTGCAGGAGTGCAGTGTCTCACAGCGGTCCCCCTAGGGTCCCCTCGTCTAGCTCCCTCTGCTCATCCCCCAGCTACTGGCTGCTTTCCTGCAATCTTTGGAGGATTGCAATGGAACTTTTCACAGGTAGAGGTTGCTGGAAGTACAGAGAGGTCTTAGAAAATTCTCTACACCCCAGTCCCCACGGTCTATGATTGGTACAGGAGTACAAAAGCCCAGCTTCTTTGCAGAAGTGTGTGATCACCTTAAGATATAATTTACTCTCCAGAGATGCTCATGGTTTCAGGCTGTCTAGGAATTTCTCTGAAGACTCTGTGCGCGGTTTGTCTCTCTTCCCTGGTTCCACTGTCCTTGCAGTCTTTCTGATTATTCCTGCAAGCACGTGTTACATTCTTTCACTGGAATCCTTGTCTTAGGTTAGCTTACAGAAGAACTCACCCTATGTCACGTTCTATAACATTTTATGAAGAATTATATTAGATGTAAGCAGGTTAAGTGCCTAGATACAATCATGAAATTTGCAAAATGAGAGTGGGCAGAGGGTGCATATACTCCGTGTTTAAAAGGCAGCAAAATTCTTAGATTTTAGTTGTGGATGCCCATTAGAATCTCATAGGGAGTTTTAAAAAACAACAAAAACTAATGCAAAAAGCATATTCTATACATATTAAATAAGAACCTCTTGAAGTGAAGGTATGGCAGTGGCATTTTATGTGCCTTGGGTGATTCTAGTGTGTAGCAAATACTGAAAACCACTGCCAGAGAGTTAAAACACATGGTAACATATTTAACAGATGTAGTGAAATTAAAGGTAGGGTTGGGTAAGATGAAAAGCAAGGGGAATTTGAACTTGGCAGTGTTAGATATTCTGTTTATTCTTTCTGATTTGATAGGGAACCAGGAACAGATAAATTTTTTAAAGCAAAGTTTACAGTTTTGCCTGGCATGGATAAATGAATAGAGCAGACAAGACTACTCTTACAAAACCTTTCTTGTTTGATATTGAACCTGTAGAAACAGTCTATGCTTCCACCATATGCCCTTCCCCTCCCTCACCCACTGTATTTTGAAATACATGGCCCTCTCTGCTGACCTTTTGTTTTCTTATTTTTGGCAGAATATGGATGCTGGAAGTGTTTCTTTTTGTTTGTTCTCTACTCTAAAAGCTTTAGGCCACTGACACTTGTCCTCCAGCCAACAGAAACCATAGGAAGATGGGGATGCCCTAAAAATCATGAGGACACGGTGCAGCATCACTCCAGGGCGTCATTGTCTTTGGGGAGCTCAGAGCCAGTGACTGTGACTGTTTTAAGAGACCAAGTATCTAGATTTTATGAAAATCCACATATATTTAAATATTTACAGATGTGTGATTATATATATATATATATATTTAAATTTAAGAAACTGTGATGACTGACATGGTTATCAGAACCTCTGAGATAAATCTGTGTGATGAGTCTTTCCTGCAGGTTACCAGTTTCCTACCTCTGAGTTAAGGTATATCTGTGTGTGTATGCATGCTCAGTTGCTTCAGTCCTGTGCAACTCTTTGTTACTCCTTGGACTGTAGCTCACCAGGCTCCTTGTCCGTGGGATTCTCCAGTCAACAATACTGGAGTGGGTGTCCATTCCCTCCTCCAGGGGATCTACCCAACCCAGCGATTGAGCCTGCATCTCCGGCATAGCAGGCAGATTCTTTACTCACTGAGTCACCTGGGAAGCCCTAAGGTATATTTATAAATATATAAAATTTGTGAAAACTGTTAATTTATTTCAAAATTTTATTTCACATTACTTTATCACCTTTCAGTGATCTGTAAATGTTTCTAGCTTCATATGAGTCAGTCTTGCTCCCCTGTACACTATACATTTATTTATGTGTACTTCTGTGTATTTATATGTACACTATACATTTATTTATTATGGACACAACATATAATGTATGCACATAGAAGTAAGCATGCACATATATCATTACTTTACATACATTCAAAGATTAAAATTTCCACTACAGTCTTCTGGGATGGAAATATTCTAATAATGCTTAAGTAGGCTCTACGTAAGGCCAAACTATAAGATCTCTCAGTGAAATTTTTATATTGCAGCCACATTTCTTATGTATTTTTCCTTCCTATTTCACAAAGCTTCTGGCTAATCAGTAATCTGTAGCTGTTCAATATATATATGTATTTGCAGAAGTGCTGTGTTTATGTGAGTTGGAGGTAAGAACATCAAAGAGAAAGGAAAATAAGCATCTAAGATTGTAGACAACTGTAGTCCCTATAAATCAAAATGTAAACCAGGGAGAGAGGTTTGCATCTCTGAAACAACTTATTAAAGGGCAAAATTTATGAAAAAAAATGCAAAAAAAAAAAAAAAAGAAAAATTCTTTCTTGATTTTAAATGTAATCAGGTCCCAGAGGAAAGGTACATAGGAAGAATGTTTGTAGCTATAGAAGAAAAATGAGACAATAGCTTCTCACATCTACTTATTTATCATTGCAATTAAATATCACAAGATTGGAAAATAGAGATCCGTGTAGAAGCAAGATACAGGTGACAAATTTTTTTAAGTCTGTCACATGAATAAATGGCTTATTTTTCAAGGAAAAGCTTAATGTTTGTAAAGAAAAAGAATAAGAAAGGAAAGGGAAGGGAGGGAAGGCTGGCTAAAGAACAGCTCTTGCTCAGTTAGCAATCAGGGATGGAACAACAAATAAGAGAGCCTGAACAGTCTTTCGTGTCCATTTATAAGTGTCTGAGTGGGATAGGGGTGCAGAGGGAATTACAGCAGAAAGTGTACATTGTTAACATTAGGTGTGTTTCCAGATGCCAAGAAAGACCCTATGTACAGATGCTTGTAAAATAGGTGTGATAGCATTTTGAATTCACACCAAATATTAAATAGTAATCTAATCTATGAGAGGACATAAAGCTGTAAAATATATTAACAATAGATTAACTTTTTATGTTTAGAGTGTTACATATATTTGTATAAGACAGTTTGCTTTCTTTTTTTTTTTTTTTTTTTTTGTTTTGGTTCATATAAAAACATATTAACTGCAAAAGATCTTCAATTGCTTTTGCCATCTTCTTTTCCATGTTTTTCTTTTACTTGTTCTCATCCTCATCCTCTTTCTCCTATTTTTCTTTCTTCATCATTTCATTTTCCAACAATAAGAAGAGTGTGCATTTGTCTGGAATATCATCTGTAAAAAGCCAATATTNGTTCATATAAAAACATATTAACTGCAAAAGATCTTCAATTGCTTTTGCCATCTTCTTTTCCATGTTTTTCTTTTACTTGTTCTCATCCTCATCCTCTTTCTCCTATTTTTCTTTCTTCATCATTTCATTTTCCAACAATAAGAAGAGTGTGCATTTGTCTGGAATATCATCTGTAAAAAGACAATATTTTACATAAAATATTGTGTGCATTAAAAATGTGTAATAGGTATGCAATGGAATATTCATCATAAAAAATGAGGAAATTTCACCATTTGTGACAACATGGATGAAACTTTATTATGCTAAGTGAAATAAGTCAGGCAAAGACAAATATTGCATGGTGTTACTTACATATAGATGCTCAAAAGCATGTAAACAAAGAGTAGATTAGTGGTTTCCAGGGACTGAGGATGGGGAAAGTGTGTTGCTGATCAAAGTTATAAGATGAATGAGTTCTGAGGATCCATTATACAGCATGGTGACTATAATTAACAACATTAGATTGCATACCAGAAAGTTGCTGCTAAGAGAATAGATCTTAAATATACATGCCCCTCCACCTAAAGGTAATTATGTCCAGTGATGGAAGTGTTAGCTGACCTTATTATTGTGGTAATAATTTCACAATATATTTGTGTACCAAATTATCACATTATACACCTTAAATTTTCAAAGTTATAAGATGAATAAGTTATAAGATGAATGAGTTCTGAGGATCCATTATACAGCATGGTGACTATAATTAACAACATTAGATTGCATACCAGAAAGTTGCTGCTAAAAGAATAGATCTTAAATATACATGCCCCTCCACCTAAAGGTAATTATGTCCAGTGATGGAAGTGTTAGCTGACCTTATTATTGTGGTAATAATTTCACAATATATTTGTGTACCAAATTATCACATTATACACCTTAAATTTATATGTCGATTATATCAGTAAAGCTGGAAGAAAAACTAAAAAATTGTGTCTTTTAGTAATATTCATAATTTGCAGGAGAAAATAAGAGTAAGATATAGCAGACTAATTCAAACAGGTAAGCAGAAATAAGGAAGCAATGGTAGCAACAGGCTTCCTACTGTGAATAAAAAGAAAACCATGCATATTAAAAAACATGCATGTGATTAATAAATCAGTTCAGTTCAGTTGATCAGTCGTGTCCGACTCTGTGACCCCGTGAATCGCAGCATGCCAGGCCTCCATGTCCATCACCAACTCCCGGAGTCTACCCAAACCCATAACCATGGAGTTGGTGATGCCATCCAGCCATCTCATCCTCTGTTGTCCTCTTCTCCTCCTGCCCCCAATCCTTCCCAGCATTAGGGTCTTTTCCAATGAGTCAACTCTTCGCATGAAGTGGCCAAAGAATTGGAGTTTCAGCTTTGACATCAGTCTCTCCAAGGAAAACCCAGGACTGATCTCCTTTAGAATGGACTGGTTGGATCTCCTTGCAGTCTAAGGTCATGGAGTTGGTGATGCCATCCAGCCATCTCATCCTCTGTTGTCCTCTTCTCCTCCTGCCCCCAATCCTTCCCAGCATTAGGGTATTTTCCAATGAGTCAACTCTTCGCATGAAGTGGCCAAAGAATTGGAGTTTCAGCTTTAGCATCATTCCTTCCAAAGAAATCCCAGGGTTGATCTCCATCAGAATGGACTGGTTGGATCTCCTTGCAGTCCAAGAGACTCAAAGTCTTCTCCAACACCATAGTTCAAAAGCATCAATTCTTCAGTGCTCAGCTTTCTTCACCATCCAACTCTCACATCCATCAAGTAAAGAATTAATTAGAGTGGCAAAAACCTATTAACACCCATAAAAACAAAATGATTTTAGGAGATAAAATGATGTTAAATATCATATTATTAAGATTCAGGATTTGGCTTATTTGATAAAATTAATTATGCTTAATATGTTGATAAATATGCATATATATATTTCATGTATCATTTAGGTAAATATTCATGGATAAACAATTCCTATGCATTAATAAAATAAAAACACACTTTGTTGTTGTTCTGTTACTACTACTAAACACAAAGATTACATTTTAAAATTATGGATACCATATCCACCACCTTTAACCAGTAAGAAGAATAATTGTGGTCATATATTTTAGACACCTCTTCATGGGTTTCTTTATTCTGCATCATAATGGCTATGTTTCCATGGTGTTGGCACTAGGGTGGTACATCCTCTCTGTTTATCCAGCCTCACCTGTGGGGAGTAAGGGGTAATGGAGAATGTCTGCCCTGCGTGGAGTTCCCTCAGTCAGTCAGTTCAGTCAGTTCAGTCGCTCAGTCGCTCAGTCGTGTCCGACTCTTTGCGACCCCATGAATCGCAGCACGCCAGGTCTCCCTGTCCATCACCAACTCCCGGAGTTCACTCAGATTCATGTCCATTGAGTCGGTGATGCCATCCAGCCACCTCATCCTCTGTCGTCCCCTTCTCCTCCTGTCCCCAATCCCTCCTGTGGTTAAGCATTGTGGAAATGCAGCTAGTTTCCCCCTTGAGTTTCCTTGAGAAAAGTAGAACATTTTCTTCCTTTGTCGTGTCCGACTCTTTGCGACCCCATGAATCGCAGCACGCCAGGTCTCCCTGTCCATCACCAACTCCCGGAGTTCACTCAGATTCATGTCCATTGAGTCGGTGATGCCATCCAGCCACCTCATCCTCTGTCGTCCCCTTCTCCTCCTGTCCCCAATCCCTCCTGTGGTTAAGCATTGTGGAAATGCAGCTAGTTTCCCCCTTGAGTTTCCTTGAGAAAAGTAGAACATTTTCTTCCTTTTGGGAATAAGTACAGTAATACTAGGTCGCTTTCAAATTTTAATAATCATTTGGAACATTGCTTAATATGGAAAGAGAAGAATAATACTCAGCAATCTCATGCATGTACCTCAGGCTTACAATTTTATCTATTCTTTTAATAAATTAATTTGCTCATTTATTACTTATGTTATATCTGCTGCTGCTAAGTTGCTTCAGTCATGTCTGACTCTGTACAACCCCATAGATGGCAGCCCACCAGGCTCCCCCATCCCTGGGATTCTCCAGGCAAAAACACTGGAGTGGGTTGCCATTTCCTTCTCCAATGCATGAAAGTGAAAAGTGAAAGTGAAGCCCCTCAGTTGCATCCGACTCTTAGCGACCCCATGGACTGCGGCCCACCAGGCCCTCCGTCCATGGGATTTTCCAGGCAAGAGCACTGGAGTGGGGTGTCATTGCCTTCTCCAATGTTATATCTACTCTGGAATAAATAAGAAATGTTCTATCAGAACATAAATTCATTAAAAATTCAAATTATTTTAAGGAATCATTATTGGTAGAATGCAGACATAAGTAGGAGATTTCAATATTTTATTTTCAATTAAGGATAGATCAACCAGACAGAAAATCAACAGGGAAACAACTTGGGGACTGGAACAACACCACAAACCACAAAATTCCTAACAGACATACACAGAACACTACACCAAAAGAGCAGAACTAACATTCTTCTCAAGCTTTATATGGAGCATTCTTCAGGATAGATTATATGTTAGGTCACAAAATTTATCTTAACACATTTATAAAGACTACCATGTTGTCTTTTCTGAAACCAGTGAAATAAAACTAAAAATTAATAACAAAAAAGAACTGGAAAATTGATAAATATATGACAATTAAACATACACTTTTGAAAAATCAGTGTATAAAAGAAATCTCAAGGGACATTTAAGAATATTGAAGATGAATAAAAATGAAAACACAGCAAATCAAAGCATGGGATACAACAGAAGAAGTACTAAGAAGAAGTTTATAGTGGTAAGTATATCAAAAAAGAAGAGCGATCTTAAGTAAATAACTGAATTCTACACCTTAGGCAGCTAGAAAATGAAGAGCAAACTAAGGCCAAAGTTAGCGGAAGGAATGAAATAATAAAGATTAGATTATTACAATAATAAGAAAACAGACAAACAATAGAAAAATGAACAAAGCTGAGTTTTTTTTCTGAAAAAAGTCAAAACTGGCAAATCATTAAACTAAGAAAACCAGTAGGCTACTGGCATGAGATGGTTAGACAGCATCACTGACTCAATGGATATGAATTTGAGCAAACTCTGGGAGATAGTGAAGGACAGGGGAGCCTGGCATGCTGCAGTCCAGGGGGTCTCAAAGAATCAGATACGACTTAGCAACTGAACAACAACTGGCATAAGACAAATACATAGATGAACAACGTGGAGAATCTAGAAACAAATTCTCACATTTATGGTTTGGCAAAATTGCTGATGCTACACAGTGAAGAAAAAAGTAGTTTCTTCAACAAAAATAGTAATGAGAAAACTGGATACCTACATGTAAACAATAAAATTGAGCCATTGCCTTATACCACATACAAAAATTAACTTGCAATTGATTAAAGACTTAAATAAGACCTGAACTCCTACTAGAAAACAGGGAAAAAGCTACATGGCACTAAAATTGGCAATAATTTCTTGGATATGACACCAAAAACACAGAAAACTGGGAAAAAGCTTCATGACACTAAAATTGGCAATGATTTCTTGGATATGACACCAAAAACACACACTACAAAAGCAAAAACAGACAAATGGGACTACATCAAATTACATCAAACAAAAACACAACCTTTGGAATGGGAGAAAATTTTTACAAACCATATATCTGATGAGAAGTCATATGTGGACTGTATAAAGAACATTTCCAACTCAAAAAAAAAAAAAATTCCTTTAAAAATGGGCAAAGGACTTGAAGAAGGACTCCAAAGAAGAAACACAAATGTCCAACAGGCATATATAAATATGTCCAACATCACTGATCATTAAGGAAATTAAAGTAAAAACTGTAGTTAGATTTTACCTCACACCAATTAGGATGACTGTTATTAAAAGACAGATAGCAACATGTGTTTGTGAGGATGTGGAAAAATTATAACAATTATGCAATGTTTGTGGGAATGTCAAATAGTGCAGTCATTATGGAGAGCAGTATGGAGTTTCCTCAAAAATTACAAATAAAACTACCATATGATCCAGAAATCCCACTTTTGGGAAATTATCAAGAAAATCAAGATCTTGAAGAGATATTAGCATCCATTATCTGGTCCCATCACTTCATGGGAAATAGATGGAGAAAGAGTGGAAACAGTGTCAGACTTTATTTTTTGGGCTCCAAAATCACTGCTGATGGTGACTGCAGCCATGAAATTAGAAGACTGCAAAGAGTTGGACATGACTGAGTGACTTTCACTTCACTTCACAGCATTATTCACAGTAGCCAAGATGTGGAAACAAATATTCATGGATAGATGAATGGATGAAGAAAAGATATTATATACAATGGAATGGAATATTTGGTCTTAAGAATATAGGAAATTCTGCCACATCTGACAACAAGAATAAACTTTGAAGATATTATGCTAAGTGAAATAAATCAGTCAAAAAAAGGCAAATACTAGATGAATATTTATACTTCCACTTATATGAGGTCTCTTGAATACACAAACTCTTGGAAATAGAAAGTAAAATAGTGGTTGCCAGGGGCTTGGAGGAAGGAAAAAAGTAAGACTGTTGTTCAAAGGATATAGTGTTTCACTTTTACAGGATGAAAAAGTTGTGATGTGTACAACAATGTACATATAGTTTACATTTTGGAATGGTTAAAAGGTGATATGTTTTATGTTATGTGGTTTTTAATCACAATAAAAATGTTAAGTGCTCAAATGAAGAGCACACACACACACACCCCTCAAAGAAAATAAAATCAAATGAGAAAATAATGAAATGAATAGAGCATTTAACACAAAATATATTATATGAAGTAAGATAAAATTAAGTTAAGAGTATTTATTAAATTTCATGATGGGATAAACACACTCTTTAAAAGAATAATTCCCTGGGACAAAACCAATATCAATTACCAGAAAAAAAGAAGTACATCTACAAATGCTAAAGCCATTAAAAATGAACTCTGGATGCTTATAATCACCATTTAAAATGGCAACCCACTCCAGTGTTCTTGCCTGGAGAATCCCAGGGACGGGGGAGCGTGGTGAGCTGCTGTCTATGGGGTCGCACAGAGCTGGACACGAGTGAAGCAACTTAGCAGCAGCAGCAGCATATTCAATATCTTTAGGATGTTCCAGCAAATTTAATAGGTCAAATGAAAATTATACTTATACCTATTGGCTAAGAGAAGATAAAATTCATTATATTGACAACCTGTAAAGTTTTTAAGCTGCTTGTGCCGTGTTGTGCTGTGCTTAGTCACTCAGCCATGTTCGCCCTTTATCATCCTATGGACTGTAGCCTGCCAGGCTCCTCTGTCCCTGGGGATTCTCTAGGCAAGAATACTGGAATAGGTTGCCATGCCCTCCTTCAGGGGATCTTTCCAACCCAGGGATCAAACCCAGGTCTCCTGCATTACAGGTGGATTCTTTACCATCTGAGTCACCAGGGAAGTCTTGTTAGCTGCCTACCCAAAGGCCATTTCTACCATTCTTTTTTTTAGGCAAGAATACTGGAATAGGTTGCCATGCCCTCCTTCAGGGGATCTTTCCAACCCAGGGATCAAACCCAGGTCTCCTGCATTACAGGTGGATTCTTTACCATCTGAGCCACCAGGGAAGTCTTGTTAGCTGCCTACCCAAAGGCCATTTCTACCATTCTTTTTTTACTACAAAACTGCAATCTTATTTGGTAGGCTCCCATTTCCTTGTTACTTATGATTATGGATTGTATTAATAAAGTTTTTGAATACATTAATGATTCATGACATAATATACATCCCAGAGGATAGGTTTTAGAAGCCTCCATAGCCAAATGCAGGTCAGGAAGCAACAGTTAGAACTGGACATGGAAAAATGGACTGGTTCCAAATTGGGAAAGGAGTACATCAAGGCTGTATATTGTCATCCTGCTTATTTGACTTATATGCAGAGTACATCATGAGAAATGCTGGGCTGAATGAAGCACAAACTGGAACCAAGATTGCCAGGAGAAATATCAATAACCTCAGATATGCAGATGACACCACCCTTATGGCAGAAAGTGAAGAAGAACTAAAGAGCCTGTTGATGAAAGTGAAAGAGAAGAGTGAAAAGGTTGGCTTGAAACTCAACATTCAGAAAACTAAGATCATGGCATCTGGTCCCTCAATTCATGGAAAATAGATGGGGAAACAGTGGAAACAGTGACAGACTTTATTTTGGGGGGCTCCAAAATCACTGCAGATGGTGACTGCAGCCATGAAATTAAAAGACGCTTGCTCCTTGGAAGAAAAGTTATGACCAACCTAGGCAGCATATTAAAAAGCAGAGATATTACTTTGTCAACAAAGGTGCATCTAGTCAAGGCTATAGTTTTTCCAGTAGTCATTTATGGATGTGAGAGTTGAACTATAAAGAAAGCTGAGCACTGAAAAATTGATGCTTTTGAACTGTGGTGTTGGAGAAGACTCTTGAGAGTCCCTTGGACTGAGGAGATCCATCCAGTCCATCCTAAAGGAGATCAGTCCTGGGTGTTCATTGGAAGGACTGATGTTGAAGCTGAAGCTCCACTACTTTGGCCACCTGATGTAAAGAACTGACTCACTGGAAAAGACCCTGATGCTGGGAAAGATAGAGGGTGGGAGGAGAAGCGGACGAAAGAGGATAAGATTGTTGGATGGCATCACCGACTTGATGGACATGAGTTTGAGTGAACTCCGGGAGTTGGTGATGAACAGGGAGGCCTGGTGTGCTTCAGTCATGGGTCGCAAAGAGACACTACTGAGTGACTGAACTGAACTGAACTAATAGCCAAATAAGGCCATATCACTCCAAGTTCCTTTAAGATGGAATTTCCCAAACTGTGCTTCATTTGAGAGCTAGTGTTTTGTTAGATATTTTGTGTGCTCAGTCATTCAGTCATGTCTGACTCTTTGCGACCCCATGCATGGACTGTAGCATGTCTGGCTCTTCATCCATGGCATTTTCCAGACAAGAATACCAGAGCGGGCTACCATTTCCTGCTCCAGTGGATCTTCCCAAACCAAGGATCGAACCCAAGTCTGCCACCTTGAAGGTGGATTCTTTATCATATCTTCTCAATCCAGGAGTTGAACCAGGGCCTCATACATTACAGCTAGATTCTTTGCCAGCTGAGGTACCAGGAAGTCCTTGTTAGATATTAATGTGTTACAAAATATTTTTCTTTGATTTCTAGAAATGCTGGGTTAAATCAGATTTTTTACTGCAAGGCTCTAGATTCTTTAACAGCTTACTATATAATGTGAATCTTCTAGAGGAGATCATACTATTTAACATAGCCTCTGGATCACAAAGCTCTCTTTATGGAAAACCCCTTACCACCCTGAGTGACACCTGTGTTCCAAATGCATACTTTGGGAAACAAGCTTAGGGCATTTGGCTATACCTTCAGGAAGGTAATTAAAAGAAATGCCAATTAATAGTTATCAGAATCATTAATCTTTTTCAAGTTATATTAAAATTTCCTTTTCCTTCTCTGAGATCCTTTATTCACAAGGTAGCTTTGTTTTCTCCTTTTATTGGCTTCTAAATTGGAAAATAAATTACACAGTCTGTAGAATATCTTCACATTGCTTTTATTTTAAAACAAAGATCAAGGTAATAGAAGCAGGATGTCGTCATTTCTTCCTAAGTACATTCATTTAGCAAATACTAATTGAGAATTGTTTGTGTAAAATCTTGGCACTGTGGGAGATATTAATTAGTATATGCATGGCCTTTATGCACAAGAAATCTGTAATATAAAAGCAGGCATAAACATGTATGCAATAATTGCAACACAACAAGCAGGAAATAAGTACCATATCAATGGAACAAAATGCCATAGGAATTAATTGGAAAAGCAGATCACTTTTTCCTTTGATCCATAAGCATAGAATACCTAATAAAGAGATAAAATATAATAAGTGAAGTGAGAACTTCAGCTTGACAGTCTTAATTATTAATGTCATAAATAAACGAGAGGGCAAGACTACCTGAAGACCTAGAGTGTGTGGGAAAGACAGGCAAGAGAATTTAAGAAGATGAGAGAAGATTTGGAATTTGAGTTGTAGGGGATAGACTAATTTGTCATCTAGAGATGAGTAATAAGATTGTCAAGTAACTTTGAGAGCCCAATTGAACATAGTCAGCCTGAATTTATGGTAGGTCAGTCAGCATGGTTCTATGATTAGCAGTCGAATGAGAGGAATGCTTCTCTTAACTATCTCTGGCAGACAGTGTGGGCAAATTTAACTCTTTATTTGAGCACAAAGTCTATTTTGAACTATAATAGGCCATTTATCTTCATTATTAATTCCTCAGGTCATTGGACTTTTATAGAGAGCCTGGCGTCAATATCAAAGAACCATGCGCTTCAGTGTATGTTTCAGAGTGCCTTCAGGGTGCTGAAATATAAATTAATAGGAGGACTTAGACTTTATCTCATGCTCCAGGTGCTTTTGGTTTTCTGTAAATATTTTACAGTAAGAGGGTAATGTCCTGTAGATTGTATTTCACTCAGAATATGGTGTGTTATGTTCCAAGTGGTCCCAAATAATTTGTAACTGTTGGTAAGATGTCTGTCAGGCAAATGGTGTTATGGCTTATTTTCAGTTATCACATTCAATAAATCACTTAAGTGTAACAAACAGGGAACAACATAAATGAAGCACTACAAAACAGCACTTAAAAATTCATTTGCCCCAATGTCATATTGTGCAGGGCTTCAACTTGTTAGGAAAACTAAATGGATTTTTCCCTCTAAATATCAGGTATACATCCTCAATATTTCTTGGCTTATTTCCATTAAAGGGCCAAGAGAGCTGGGATTATATTGCATTATTTTATACTTTTATAGTTTCCATTCTTGTTGGATATTTCCAACCCTGTAACCAGATAAACTCTGAATGCACACTGTAACTCCAAAATGGCCTCAAAAATGAAAATCTTCAATAAGAAATTGCACATTTTCTCAGTATTGCAGTTTGCCATTTCTCTTCCATTCACCATCTGTGCATAAGTAGGAGGAAAGAGAAGGAAGAAAATCTTAAGAGGGAAAGAAAGAATGTTTGTTTCTGCATCTTGACCTGAAGAAAGGAGCCATGCCCTATGTGAAAATGATCATTTTTCTAAGAGGATTAAACCATTTTCTCTTATTGGGGATTGCTAGTACAGAAGCCAAGAAACAGTCCTTACTTTGATCTAGCAGCCTTCAAGAACATGGACTGCTCGATGGACCACTGACCTTGCGTAGTGCATGGATACCACTGCACAGCGTGATGCACACAGAACTGGGGGGCTGCCCTGCAAACACACTGAGCCCGAGACACAGTTCCCAGGGGTGTGGCAGCTGCTGTTGTGTCATCTTATTCTGCTTGCACCCTGATACCCAATGCTGCTTCTCTTCCCCTCCATGGACAGAAGACTTCGTGACTTACACAGCCAAGCCCTGGCCTTAGAGATGGTTCAGACCAAGAGATGATCAATGTATCAGATAGGAATAAATGCCTTCAAAACCTATAATGTCCAGACTTTTCTTCTTCCCTAGTTCTGACTTCATGACAATTGCCTCTACATGTTCTCTAGATTCCATCTCTGCTCATCTCCTCAAACATCTTGTCTACATTGAGTGTCCCCTCTCAGTTCTGAATTACCAGTATTACCTCTCTGCTGAATTATTCTCTTCAGCATACCAACATGGTCTAGTTTCTCCCATATTTAGAAAAGAAAAAAAAAATCCTGGCATCTTATCTTTTTGAGCTAGCAACACCTTTTACTTCCTTATGATATAGACAAACTTTTGTCTATAGTCTGCTGTTTCAAGATCACAAAGGACAAGCATATTCCTTGCTTTTTGACTTGCCTTGCTGCTTTGTCTCTTCCCTTTCTAGGTGGCTTGGCAGGGAGTTGTCTCCACAGCACTGGGCTAGCTCATCCAAAGAACACAAAATATCTCCAGTTCATAATGATCACATTAGTAAGTGACCGCTCCTAAATTACTTACTTACAAGGCCATATCCCAAGCTAAGGAACTTTCATTATTACATGGTTGACCAGAGTCCCTTGAGTTCTCTCGCTTGTCCAGTAGATGTTTGTCCCACCACAGGGAGAGAGACCTTCTCATGCAACTCTTTCCAAGTTTTGTCCAGCAGGCCCATGGTATGATGAATAGAAAGGGAACTTGTGCATCCACTGACTCTATTTTCTCTGCACTTTCCCTAAGGCATGCAGTCATATCTGTGTATCTGTGGCCTCTGGGTGATAATCTCCAGTGACTTCCATGCTCAGCTCCAATGGACACACTCCTGTCTCCATCTTACTCAAGCTCTCAATGCATTCAACATGTGAACTATTCCTCTTTCTTTTTTCCTCTTTTAGTTTTCGTCACTCTAGAGCAAATGGGTCTCACACTTGAGAGCTCCTCAGAATCACCAGACATTGGCTGGCTCCTACTCCTGAGTTCTGTTTTAGTGGGTCTGAGGTCAGTCAGTCAGTTCAGTCGCTCAGTCGTGTCTGACTCTTTGCGACCCCATGAACCACAACACGCCAGGCCTCCCTGTCCATCACCAACCCCCGGAGTTTACCCAAACTCATGTTCATTGAGTCGGTGTGGGGCCTGTGAACTTGCATTTTGAGCATGTCCTTAGGTGGTCCTGATGCCGTTGCTCTGGGAACCACACTGTGAAGACCATTCTACATTCCCATGGAAACTTCTTTTGTCTTTACAAGGTTCCCATTAAATTATCCCACTATTATATTTGCATCATCTTCTATGTCAGATTAGCCTCCTTCAGATGACCTCTAATTTCTCCTCATAGTTCAGTCCCTTCCTTCAGTCTTCCTGTCTTATATAGTTTTAGCCTTTTTTTTTTTTTTTCTTCTAAATCTCTGGCCTACACATTTTGAATAAAGTTGTTTAGATTTTAAGCCTCAGTCATCATGTGGTGTTGTGGTGAGGATTAGGTTGTAAACTTCAATGAATTTGGCCAACACACAAAAAAGTGCCATGATAATAAAGTAGGAACATAACTATGGTAATCAGTCATAGACTATTATTTAAAAGTAGATCTTTAAAGGGTAAATACAGAACCTAAAGTATTAATTTCTATATAAGCAATTTCTGTAAGTTACATTTCCATAGTATTGATTATTTTGACATTCCTGTTAATTAATATCTATAGCATCATTCATGGCTTAAAGTTTTAACATAATTAATGTGACTAGACTATTTTAAGTTCTGTTTTCAGTCATTGCCAGAACAGATTTATATAAGGCAGGCAGTCTATCAAGTTTTATAATTATTTATTACATAACTTTATCCCATGCTAGAAATTTTATTAGTAATATGTCTGAAGAGAAGCAGTTACTTAGCAAAGTGAAGATGTAATTATTCAAACAAATGGCTTTTTGACAGCATAATTCTTTCATTTGGACAGAAACACTCATCACATTTTTGTGTGAGGAAAGTGATATTTATTTCTAGAAACTCCTTATAATTGCATTATTTTTTGAAGTTATATAATCATATTTTTCACATTGAAAAAAATCTGGCATGGCCATCCAGCTCATGTTATTGCATACAGGCATGAAGAAATACAAATTATCAAGAATTCCTTATTCCTTACCTTGTCTACCTTTCTTTTTCTTTTTAATAGTTAATTAGTTTGATGTCTGTCTTTTTTCATGTTCTTCAGATTTTCATGACAATTTTGGTTAACAAAACGCTACTGTTTATAATGTACTGGAGTAATTTTATGCAGCAGCCAGTTTCCTCAAAGTTACTTGTAAAATGATTCATTTGGAAAATGTGAAGTGAACTTTAACATCTACATGAGATTTATTTTTCAATAAAATTATTAAAAAATAAAATACCTTTCTGAAAGATTATTTTTAAAACCGTATATCTGAAAATTGGGCATGTATAGTGTATATTGTGTGTATATAGTGTATATTGTATATAGTATATTGTATATAGTGTATGTTGTGTGTAACCTAACAGAGGTTAACTTCAATTAGTTTCCTAATTGTCCTGTGATGAACACTAGGATCGAACACTAGGGATCGAACCCATGTCTCCTGCGCCTCCTGCATTGCAAGTGGATTCTTTACAGCTGAGCTACCGGGGAAGCCTATGTATATATAGTTTTCACCTGCGAAGTTCATGGTACCATTGTTGTATAGAAATATATAACTAAACTAATTGGGGATCTAGTTCTGTGATATTTTTCTAATTCAACAACAAGGAGAGACTTCACTGCTTTTGTTGAAATGACTTCCAAGAATAATAAATTTAATGGAGGCAATTAGAAGATAAATTATTCTGAAGGTTCAATTTAAATAGGTTTGTGACTCTTATGTAGCATTTACTATCATAAATTATATAGAAGATTCAATGTTTGATCTTTTGAAGAGTTAATGTTCACTGAAGAATATTTTTGAACTGTTTCACTATTTATGCCCAGGTTCATTGTCTGGCTATGGGTACTTTATGAAATAAACACTTTTCTGTATGTGTATTGTTCTTCAGTGAAATGTGGAAAAGTATAGTCATAGTGGTTTGAAGTACAGATAGTCTATATTTGTTTTTTTTTTTTTTTACTGAGATCTAGAGAGAATGTAAAATAGAACTACTAAAGCAATTTTAATGTCACAATTAATAATCTTACTCTAGGATTTCTAAAGGCTGGCATCTTTGAAAAAATAAAGCAATGTCAGAAAGCAATGTTAAAATTAAAGCTTTGACAGATAAATTGATCAATGGATGGATGGATGACAGATAATTTGTTCTAGAATAGTATATGTTTTTCTCTTTTGACAGTAAAAGCTACAGATGTTTGGTTTTACAGGTCTTCTAATTAATTGTATCTTCAAGTTCATACCTATTGCTCTAGTGTAGTCTCTTAATTTCTTAGGTTGTCATTTTAATCTAAGGTACTTAAAAAGATACTTTTACTGTTATTTTCCACACCCTGTGCTTTAAAGTAATGGCTTGCTGGTTAATTCTGTTATATATAGTCTCCTTTCATTCACCTAGCTTTCCAAATAGGGAATGCTGCTAAAGAATCACTAAATCACTTTTTATTGCAGAAATTGGCTCATGATTTCATGCTTAGTAAAAGTCTTGTTGCTCTGCTTCGTCTTATGTATGGTGCAATATATCTTCCCACAGCTCACAACTGAAGAATAACTGCATAATGTATTATTGCAGGATGCTGGAAAAATGCATAAGAATCTACATCTATAAATTGTTCAAAAGTCTTTATCTCTGGATCTATGAGGCATATTATCAATCTCAGCTGAACCATAAAATGGTTATTGTATCATTGTCCTTGGTGAACGTAATCGATGACACTGTTGGCAGGTTTGTGGCAGAGGAAAATGTACATAATTCTCAAACCTTTGAATTCATGAATTTGTGGAGAACAGTGGAATGGACTCATCTCCCAAGATTGGTGGGTTTCATATCATGCAGCAGGTTACTTGAGATCCTTTCAGTAAGCTTTCTGTATATTTTTGCTCCCAGGCTTTTATTCACAGAAAGGTTCTAATTTTCCTTTTCCCCAACCATGCATTTATCTCTAGAGAGTGTGTGTGTGTGCTAAGTCGCTTCAGTCGTGTCCGACTCTTGGCGACCCCATGGACTGTAGCCCACCAGGCGCCTGTGTCCATGGGGATTCTCCAGGCAAGAATACTTGAGTAGGTTGGCATGCCCTTCCTCAGGGGACCTTCCCAACCCAGCGATCAAAGCCATGTCTCCTGCATTAGCAGGTGGGTTCTTTACCACTAGCACCACCTCTCTAGAATACATAGAGTGATTAAAAAATCACTGCTTCCCTGTCCTTTAGGATACAATTTATGTTTCAACTTCTTCATGCACTTTCTTGGACTTCATTGTCTCCCCTTTATTAAGTTTTTAAACTACTCATGTCAAATGTGTGACTTGGAATTTATTAATTCTTGCACATATACTGGCCTCATTGTTTTTCAGTGATTTAATCTCAAGATAACTTTGAGTTTTTAAATGGGATGAACTTTGTATATACTTAATCATTTGTGTTCATGCTAAGTCGCTTCAGTCATGTCCGTAGGGGACCTTCCCAACCCAGCGATCAAAGCCATGTCTCCTGCATTAGCAGGTGAGTTCTTTACCACTAGCACCACCTCTCGAGAATACATAGAGTGATTAAAAAATCACTGCTTCCCTGTCCTTTAGGATACAATTTGTGTTTCAACTTCTTCATGCACTTTCTTGGACTTCATTGTCTCCCCTTTATTAAGTTTTTAAACTACTCATCTCAAACGTGTGACTTGGAATTTATTAATTCTTGCTCATATACTGGCCTCATTCTTTTTCACTGATTTAATCTCAAGATAACTTAGAGTTTTTAAATGGGATGAACTTTGTACATACTCAATCATTTTTGTTCATGCTAACTCGCTTCAGTCATGTCCAACTCTTTGTGACCACATGAACTGTAGCCTGCCAGCTACTCTGTCTGTAGGATTCTCCAGGCCATGCCCTTCTCCAGGGGATCTTCCCAACCAAGGATCAAGCTCACGTCTCTTACGTCTCCTGCATCAGCAGACAGGCTTTTTACCACTAACACCATATTTTGAGTGCTTTAGTAAGTGCCAGGCCAGGTTGGTCGATTTTTCCCCCCTTTTCTTTTCTAGTTAATGCTTACTAAATGTATGAGGCACAAAGGGGAGTGTATAAAGTAGTTATAATGGACTACCTACCTAAGGAATTCCTGTATAAGAAATGCATGTGTGCTAAGTCGCTTCAGTCATGTTTGACTCTGCACGACCCTATGGACTGTATCAAGGAGACTACATCAAATTTGATTTTCACAAGCATCCCTCGGCTCTCTGGGAGAAATCATCAAGGGGATTGTGAGATTGAAATCAGCCTTTCAACCCTGTATCATATATCCTGCATTGTTTTTTTTGGGGGGGAGGTGTGGCACAAAGGTGACCTGCTCTCTGTGTTTTCTAGGGAGATGGAGAGCTCTGGACACACTCTGTGTCTGACTTGTTGTGACCCCATGGACTGTAGCCCACCAGGCTCCTCTGTCCATGGAATTTTCCAGGCAAGAATACTGGAGTGGGTAGCCATTCCTTGCTCCAGGGGATCTTCCTGACCCAGGGCTTGGACTTGAGTGTCTCTCATTGCAGGCTGATTTGTTACCCTCTTAGCTACCAGGGGAGCCCCCTGGAAACTTAGGGAAGTATTAAATTAGGGGGAAAAATCCAAACACACATGCTCAGTAATAGAGTGGGTAGAACAGTTTTGTATCACTTATATGAATTCTAGCTCGGAATTAAAAAAAAAAAAAAAAGTTCTACATTTCTCAATGGGAAAGACCTTAAAACTGACACAATAATGCAATCTGTTGAGGAGTAAGGTATCCACATTCTGTCCTAAAGAGTCGCTCATCCTTACATAAAGATCTAAAGACTTTTGAAGGAAAGTTGCTTCTCTCAAGTCCTGAGGAGGCAGTCTCCATGGCAGAGGGGGCCCAGAGAGAACTGAGGGTCAAAAATACTTGGAAGAACCAGTGAGAGCATCAGTGAAGAAGGCATGATCTTAGGGTATCACTGAAACTGCTTCCAGACTAGAATAAGGGACATGGAAGTAGCTAACACTTTCAGATACTTACTCTCTGAGTAGCATCTGTTAATAGCTCTTTGCATATTTTATGTTACTTATTTTCTTACAAAGCATCTGATACAGACACTGTCTCTACTTTACAGATTCAGAAACAGATGCCACAAACCATTACCCAAGCCCATACATACTTTGGGAAAAATCCGGAATTCCTAAGCTAGTCTAGTACACAGAGGACTCCAGCGTCTGGTTCCTGCCCACCTCTCCAAACTTATCTTCTTTTACTTTCGCCTCAATGGTAAGCTTCCTGCCTCCCTGCTTCCCTACTTTTACTGATGTTGTTTCCCATTACAGGAGCACCTATGCTGCTTCTTGTCCTCCTTCTCCTTGCTTGAAACTCACAGCAGTTACCACTTCCATAAATATTTACTAGCAGACAGGGTTAGCTGCTTCTAAGATCATGTGACACCCATGAATATCTCAAACACAGCCTTTATCTTCACTGAATTGAAATATCAAACTGAGCTGAAAGCAGAAACTCTGTTTTAATCTTTTGTGTAACATGTGCTTGACATGAACCAGCGGGTGGAGGGGATGGTTAAAATCAGGATGTAAATCAATGACTCTGTGATTCCAGTGTTTACTCCAAAGAAGATATACTCGTTCATAATAATTATTGCACAATGCAGTGAAATTATTGCACAAAGTTAGTGAAAAACTCCATCAATAAAGTTTAGATAAAATGCTGTGGGAATCCCTAAGTGTAGAATTCTTTAGACTAGAAGGAATTTGACCTGTCTTCCTAGAATCCTTCTTTTTCCACAGCTAAATATTTCCGCTGCGAGAGCCAGGCCGGCGCACTACGCGCGGCCGGGAGGAGCTGCCCCACGTCCGAGGTCGGGGACAGCAGCCTAGAGTGCCAGGCTGCGACGGCGCAGGAACGGCCGAGAGGAGCTACCTGTACTGAGGTCAGTGGCGGCCCGGGAGGAGACACCCGGCGTCCGAGGTCAGGGCGGCAGCTGGGTGGAGCTACCCCGCATCCGAGGTCAGTGGCGGCCGGGAGGAGACACCCCGTGTCCGAGGTCAGGGGCGGCCGGGAGG
>SJYT01048352.1:0-44072 GCA_006410635.1 Cephalophus harveyi | reverse complement strand
ATTTCTTTGGAAGGAATGATGCTAAAGCTGAAACTCCAGTACTTTGGCCACCTCATGTGAAGAGTTGACTCCTTGGAAAAGACTCTGATGCTGGGAGGGATTGGGGGCAGGAGGAGAAGGGGACGACCAAGGATGAGATGGCTGGATGGCATCACGGACTCGATGGATGTGAGTCTGAGTGAACTCCGAGAGATGGTGATGAACAGGGAGGCCTGGCGTGCTGCGATTCATGGGGTCGCAAAGAGTCGGACACGACTGAGCGACTGAACTGAACTGAAATATTTCTTATCCCAAATTGTAGAATTTTCTTGTCATTAACACCCCCTGGACACAGAAAGAATTCATAGGAGCTAGCCAACACCTGCTTTTTAATTGAAGTGCATTTCTTAATTTAGTGGTGGAGTCAAAAGAATTCATATTTTCTTACACAACTTTTTTCCTTTGTTACTTTGTTACTAGAGGCACAAAAATAGTTTTGAAATTGGAGGATAAATCTTTACAATGTTATGTTGATTTCCGCTGTACAACAACACAAGTAAGTCATGGTTATATATGTGTATATATATATGTTATGTATGTGTGTGTGTGTATATATATGTTATAATATATATATATTCCCTCCCTCTTGAGCCTTTCTTTGACCTCCATCCCACTCCTCTAAGTCATCACAGGCACCAGGCTGTTTCCTTGTGTTATACAGTAACTTCCCACTAGTTCTCTATTTTACACACAATAGTGTATATATGCCAAGGCTATTTCTCAATTCATCATACCATCTCCTTCCCCTACTGTGTCCACAGGTCCATTCTCTACGTATAGTTTTGCATTCTTTAATTGAAGTTTTATGTCAACATTTTGACCAAGTTCCACTTTTATGAAGATTCTGTTCATTAATAATTCATCATGATACTTTTGACAAATGTATTTTGGTATTGTTAAATGATATTTAATAATAGCCGTTTCCAATGGATGTTGTTTTGATTTTACTGAAACTTCTTGGGTTTAGAAAGACTTTTTTTTAGAAAGAAGAGCTAGGAAGAATGATTCAATTCCATGACATTTTAAGGAATAGATCCACTACTTTTCAAAAGAGGAAGTGAAAAAGCTTTAAATTAGATCAGGAAATCTTTGGGTTTAAAAAAAAAAATCCTGACAGTAAAGTATGTTATGCATGAGGTAAAAAATGATAGACTGGAACTTTCGAGCCTCATTGTCATTAAATGAGCATGCAGATTCCTGTCTGCTTAGGATAGCTAAATTTAGATAATGTCTGCCAAGAAGTAGATGAGGTGAGACAAAAAGGATGGCATTAGCTGATGACTTCTAGAAGAACCTTTCAAGATTGTTGGAAGGGTTTTTGAATGCTTTAAATGAATACAGTAAACTAATAAGCTACAAATGTCAAACAGTTCTTTTTTTGTTATCCTCTGAGAAATTTCAGGGACTGAAACAAAGGTTACAGAAATTTAACTCCTTACTAGATAGAAAAAAACTAATTACCAGCATTTTATAGGAAAAGAAGTCAAAAGAAAGAGTTTAGTATTATGTACCTATCACTGATTAGGGTTATTTTAAGTAGTAATTCATAAAAAGAATCTTTATGTAACTAAATATTTTAAAAGAGATTTTTGTAAGAACAAATAATGACCCTCAGTGAAGTATCAGTAAGGAATCTGCCTGCAATGCAGAAGACCCAGGTTCCATCCCTTGGTTGGGAAGATCCCCTGGAGAAGTAAATGGCAACTCACTCCAATATTCTTGCCTGGAGAATGCCATGGATAGAGGAGTCTGGTGGGATACAGTCCATGGGTCGCAAAGAGTCAGACACGATTGAGCTACTAACACTTAACACTTAATGATGCCTATATCCTAGTCCCCAGAACCTTTGAGGATAAAAGAAGGATACTAGAGTGGGTAGCCTATCCCTTCTCTAGAGGACCTTCCTGACCCAGGAATCGAACAGGGGTCTCCTGCATTGCAGACGGATTCTTTACCAACTGAGCTATCAAGGAAGCCCTAACTTAACACTTAATGATATCTATACCCTAGTCCTCAGAACCTTTGAGGATAATACCTTACATAATGAATGGGATTTTGCAGAGAGAACTAAGGTTACTAATTAACTAACCTTACAAAGGAGGGGCTATCTGGATTGCCTGGTTGGTTCCAATGTAATCATAGGGTCACAAACAGCTGGATACGACTGAAGTGACTTAGCATGCACACGAAAGAGGAAGAGAGAGGACTCAGTATGAAATATAGCCAGGAAAGGAGAAGCAGGAAAATAATCAGTATGAGAAGACTTTGGCTCACAGTTGCTGGCTTTGAAGATGGAAGAAAGAGGCCAAGAGTCAAAAAATTCAAGTGGCTTTAAACAGCCACCAATGAAATGGGAATGCTGTTGTTCAGTTGCTCAGTCTTGTCTAACTCTTTGCGACCCCATGGACTTCAGCACACCAGGCTTCCCTGTCCTTCACCATCTCCTGGAGCTTGCTCAAATTCATTTCCATTGAGTTGGTGATACAATTTAATGATCACATCCTCTGTTGGCCCCTTCTCCTGCTTTCAATCTTTCCCAACATCAGGATCTTCTCCAGTGAGTCAGCTCTTCGCATCAGGTGGCCAAAGTATTGGAGTTTCAGCTACAGCATCGGTCCTTCCAAAGAATATTCAGGATTGATTTCCTTTAGGATTGACTGGTTTGATCTTGCTGTGCAAGGAATGCTCAAGAGTCTTCTTCAGTACCACAGTTCAAAAGCAGCAATTCTTCGGCACTCAGTCTTCTTTTGGTCCAGCTCTCACATTGAAATATGACTACTGGAAAAACCATAGGTTTAACTATATGGACCTTTGTTAGCAAAGTAATCTCTATTCTTTTTAATACATTGTCTAGGTTTCTCATAGATTTAGATTTGTCATAGATTTTCTTCAAAGGAGCAAACATCTTTTAATTTCATGGCTGTATTAACTGTCTGCAGTGATTTTGAAGCCCAGGAATATAAAATCTTTCACTGTTTCTGTTGTTTCCCCATCTATTTGGCATGCAGTGATGCCATGATGTTAGATTTTGAATCTTGAGTTTTAAGCCAGCTTTTTCATTCCCATCTTTGACGTTCATCAGGAGACTTTAGTTGCTCTTCACTTTCTGGATAACTGTGGTGTCATCTGCATTACTGAGGTTATTGATATTTCTCTTGGCAATCTTGATTACAGCTCATGCTTCATCCAGCCTGGCATTTTGCATGATGTATTCTGCATATGAGTTAAATAAGCATGGTGACAATATACAGCCTTGATGTACTTCTTTCCCAATTTGAGACCAGTCCATTTTTCCATGTCTGGTTCTAACTGTCGCTTCTTGACCTGCGTACAGATTTCTCAGGAGGCTGGTAAGATGGTCTGCTATTCCCATCTCTTGAAGAATTTTCCACAGTTTGTTGTGATCCACACAGTAAAAGTAGCCCTCATAGTCAACAAAAAAATCTGAAATGCAGTACTTGAATGCTATCTCAAAAAAGACAGAATGATGCCTGACCATTTCCAAGGCAAACCATTCAATATCACAATAATTCAAGTCAATGCCCCAACTATGTATGCCAAAGAAAGTGAAGCTGAATGGTTCTATGATGACATGACATACAAGACCTTCTAGAACTAGCACTAAAAAGATGTTCTTTTCACCATAGAGGACTATAATACAAAAGTAGAAAATCAAGAGATACCTGGTGTAACAGGCAAGTTTGGCCTTGGAGTACAAAATGAAGAAGGGCAAAGGCTAACAGAGTTTTGCCAAGAGAATGGTCTTAACAAACACCCATTTCCAATAACACAAGAGACAACTCTACACATAGACATCACCAGATGGTCACTACTGAAATAAGATAGATTATTTTCATTGAAGCTGAAGATGGAGAATTTGTACACAGTCAGCAAAAACATGACTGGGAGCAAACTGTGGCTCAGATCCTGAACTCTGTATTGCAAAATACAAACTTAAAATGAAGAAAGTAGGGAAAAGCAACCAGTAGACCATTCATGTATGACCTAAATTGAATCCCTTACAATTATACAGTGGAAGTCACAAATAGATTCAAGGGATTGGATATGATAGGCAGAGTGCCTGAAGAATTATGGATGGTGGTTCAAAACATTGTACATGTTGTGGTGATGAAAAACATCCCCGAAGAAGAAATGCAAAAAGGCAAAGTGGCTGTATGAAGAGGCCTTACAAATAGCTGAGAAAAGAAGACAAGCTAAAGGCAAAGGAGAAAAGGAAAGATATATCCATCTGAATGCGGAGTTCCAAAGAAAAACAAGGAGAGAAAGGAAAGCCTTCCTATGTGATCAATGCAAAGAAATAGAAGAGAACAATAGAATGGGAAAGACTAGAGTTCTCTTCAAAAGATTAGAGATACCGAGGGAACTTTTCATGCAAAGATGGGCTCAATAAAGGACAGAAATGGTACGGACCTAACAGAAGCAGAAGATATTAAGGAGAGGTGGCAAGAAAACACAGAACTATGCAAAAAAGATTTTAAAGACCAAGATAACCATGATGGTGTGATCCCTCACCCTGAGCCAGACATCCTGGAATATGAAGTCAAGTGGGTCTTAGGAAGCATCACTATGAACAAAGCTAGTGGAAGTGATGGAATTCCAGTTGAGCTATTTCAAATCCTAAAATAGGATGCTGTGAAAGTGCTGCACTCACTATGCCAGCAAATTTGGAAAACTCAGCAGTGGCCACAGGACTGGAAATGGTCAGTTTTCATTCCAACCCCAAAGAAAGGCAATGCCAAAGAATGCTCAAACTACTGCACAATTGCACTCATTTCACATGCTAGCAAAATAATGCTCAAAATTCTCCTAGTGAGGGTTCAACAATACTTGAGCTGAGAACTTCCAGATGTTGAGTCTGGATTTAGAAAAGGCAGCAGAACCAGAGATCAAATTGCCAACATCCATTGATTCATAGAAAAAGAAAGAATTCCAGAAACCCATCTACTTCTGATATATTGACTATCCTAAAGACTTGGACTGTGTGGATTATAAAAAACTGTGGAAAATTCTCCTATAGATGAGAATACCAGACCACCCTACCTGCCTCCTGAGAAATCTGTATGCAGGTCAGGAAGAAACAGTTAGAACTGGACATGGAAGAATAGACTGGTTCCAAATTGGGAAAGGAGTACATCAAGGCTGTATATTGTCACCCTCCTTATTTAACTTATATACAGTGTATATCATGCAAAATACTGGACTGGATGAAGTACAAGCTGAAATCAAAATTGCAGGAAGAAATATCAATAACCTCAGATATGCAGATGACATCACCGTTACGGCAGAAAATGAAGAGGAACTAAAGAGCCTCTTGATAAAATTGAAAGAGGAGAGTGAAAAAGCTGGCTTAGAACTCAACATTCACATAACTAAGAATATGGCATCTGGTCCCATCACTTCATGGCAAATAGGTGGATAAACAATGGAAGCAGTGACAGACTTTATTTTCTTGGTGTCCAAAATCACTGCAGATGGTGACTGCAAGCCATGAAATTTAAAGATGCTTGCTTCTTGGAAGGAAATCAAGGCAAACCTAGATGGCATATTAAAAGGCAGAGACATTACTTTACTGAGAAAAGTCTATATAGTCAAAGCTATGTTGTTTCCAGTAGTCGTGATGGATGTGAGAGTTGATGGATGGAGCGCTGAAGAACTGATGTGTTTGAATTGTGGTGTTGGAGAAGACTCTTGAGAGTCCCTTGGACTGCAAGGAGAGCAAACCAGTCAATCCTAAAGGAAATCAATCCTGAATATTCATTGGAAGGCCTGTTGCTGAAGCTGAAACTCCAATACTTTGGCCACCTGATGCAAAGAACTGACTCATTTGAAAAGACCCTGATGCTAGGAAAGATTGAAAGCAGGAGGAAAAGTGGATGATGTAGGATGAGATGGTTGGATGGTATCACCTACTCAATGAACATGAGTCTGAACAAGCTCCAAGGGGTAGTAATGGACAGGGAAGCCTGGCATGCTGCAGTCCATGAGGTCGCAAATAGTCAGACATGATTGAGCAACTGAACTGAACACAGATAAGGCTTTTGCATAGTTATGAAGCAGAAGTAGATGTTTTTCTGGAATTCTCTTGCTTTCTTTATGGTCCAACGGATGTTGGCAATTTGATCTCTGGTTCCTCTGGCTTTTCTAAGTCTAGCTTGTTCATCTGGAAGTTCTCAGTTCACGTACTGTTGAAATCTAGCCTTGGAGGATTTGAAGCATGACCTTGCTAGCATGTGAAATGAGTTCAACTGTGCCATAGTTTGAAAATTCTTTAGCACTGCCCTTTTTTGGGATTGAAATGAAAACTGACCTGTTCCAGTCCTGTGGCCATTGCTGGCGTATTGAGTACAATACTTTAACTTCATCATCTTTTAATATTTGAAATAACTCAACTGAATTCCATCACCTCCACTCATTTTGTTCATAGTGATGCTTCCTAAGGCCAACTTGACTTCACACTCCAAGGTATCTAGCTCTAGGTGAGTGATCACACCATCGTGATTATATGGGTTGTGAAGATCTTTTTTTGTATAGTTCTTCTGTGTATTCTTGTCACTTTTTAAAATCTTCTGCTTCTGTTAGGTCCTTTATTGTGCCCATTTCTGTCCTTTATTGTGCCCATCTTTGCATTAAATGTTCCCTTGGTATCTCTAATTTTCTTAAAGAGCTCTGTATTTTATTCTATTATTTTCAAAACATTCTATTGTTTTCCTCTATTTTTTTGCATTGTTCGCTTAGGAAGCCTTTTAAAAAAAATCTCTCCTTTGGAACTCTGCATTCAGGTGGATATATCTTTCCTTTTCTACTTTGCCTTTTGCTTCTGTTCTTTCCTCTCTCTTTATAATGCTTCTTCAGGCAATCATTTTTCTTTTTTGCATTTCTTTTTCCTGAGAATGGTTTTGATAACTGCCTCCTGTACAGTATTATGAGCCTCCATCCATAGTTTTTCATGCACTCTATCAGATCTAATCCTTTGAATCTATTTGTCTTTTCCACTGTATATCATAAGGTATATGATTTAGGCTATACCTGTATGGCCTAGTGGTTTTCCCTACTTTCTTCAATGTAAATCTGAATTTTGCAATAAAGATTTTATATCTGAGCCACAGTCAGCTCCTGGTCTTATTGTTGACTCTATAGAGCATCTCCATCTTCAGCTGCAGAGAATATAACCAATCTGAGTTTGGTATTGATCATCTGGTGATGCCCATTAGTAGAGTCGTCTTTGTGTTGTTGGAAGAGGGTGTTTGTTATGAGCAGTGCATTCTCTTTGAAAAACTCAGTCGTGAGTTGAAATAGAATGAAATAGAAATGAAATAGAATTCTGCCAACAACCTGAATGAGCAAGGAAATGGATTCTCTCTAGAGATTCAAGATAGAAATGTGACTCTGCCACACCTTGAGGAGATCCCTTGAGCCTTCTGACCTATAGACTATAAGGTCATCTACGTGGGGATTTTTTAGGTGCTAAACTTGTGCAATTTTGTTGGGCAGCATTGAAAGCTAATATAGCATTCAACCTGTTATACAACAACATGTAAGTATTTGTAACTCATGGCACAATGAATATTCTCATGAGAGTACCATGCTGTTAGTTTTATGATTTATAAAAGGTGGCTCAAAATATTAAGTGAAAATATAAATTTTCTCCTCCTGCCCAAGAGAATGCAGCCTCTGAAGAATCACAGAGCCATGGAAATGGCATAAGTGCTGCCAATTGTTCCAAAGTCAGGAGACAGTTGTCTGAATTCAGGGCCCCATATGGCGACACAGAGTCATCTGGGCTGATGAATGTCAGGATTCTAGGTGTTAGCAGAATAGAATGGAGAGGAGGGAAAATGATGATGCCCTCCTGGGATGGTGCAGCATAATTTGAAATAGAGATTTGATATGTGCACCACTTATCAAAGCAAAGAGAGCTTGTACAAATACCCACCTTTCCGGCATGTTTCTGATCTCCAAGAGCTGCTGACTATTTGGCCAGAAATTATATCAGGGCAGCTTTTCTCACATACTTTCCTCTTAGACTTGGGCTGCCTTTAACCCTGGTCTGGCTGCCCTTCTTGCCTTCATCATTTTGAGATGTCACTTATTCTCCTGTCATGCCACTTCCATTCTGACTCATTCATGGGAAGAATAAAGACAGCGCTAGACAGTGTGGCATAGAGGATATGCCAGATGCACACGCAAACCGGTTTTAGCTGGAAGATGTGCGTTACTCTCTGGGTTCAGGTCTGCTATCTGTGCATTTATCAGGATGGCAAATGCCAGAGATGTTTTCTGTGCTTTAGTGTCAATATAAATGCAGCATTTGCCATCTGGCTCTATACTTTCCATACGTCATCACTAAGACGTTTCTCCAAAGGGAAGCAGCAGCTGAAAAACACAAGACACCAACTCTTGAACAATAAGCTTTACACAAGCAGCTAAGTTGCAGAATTAATAACCTAAGTTATTTGCTGTAAAAATTTCATCTGAACATAAAAAACAAGAAAGAGTTTCTTATGGTTGCTGATATTACTACTTTCCTTTCTAATTACCTCAGGAATCCATGTTTCCAAAAAGATGCAGCACAGAGAAGCACTCCACTTGAAACAAACCTCACATAATGATTTCTAAGCACAAAAAAGTTCATATTGATCAGGAAAGAAAGTGAATAAATTGCTCTTCACTGTAGCATAATTTGCATGTGGTGAAACTGGTTTTATTTACTGTGCTGCTGCTGCTGCTAAGCCGCTTCAGTAGTGTCCGACTCTGTGCGACCCCATAGAAGGCAGCCCACCAAGCTCCCCGGTCCCCGGGATCCTTCAGGCAACAACACTGGAGTAGGTTGCCATTTCCTTCTCCAATGCATGAAAGTGAAAAGTGAAAGTGAAGTCTCTCAGTCGTGTCCGACTCTTGGCGACCCCATGGACTACAGCCCACCAGGCTCCTCTGTCCATTGGATTTTCCAGGCAAGAGTACTGGAGTGGGGTGCCATTGCCTTCTCCGTTATTTACTGTACTCCTGCTCAAAATATCATTCTGCTGTAACATGAAAGCTATTGTGTATGTAGGGTATTTTCTGATAGCTTAGATTCTATTACAAATCTATTTTAATACTCTTTTACTTCAATCTCTTTAAACTCAGTACTTTAAAGGGATTTTCTTTATTGCAATATGATGATAAGCACATGAAATATTACATTAAAATGACAGAGGTTAACAATGGTTAAAATGTAGGTGTGAATGTTATACATATGCTAAGTTGCTTCAGTCATGTCCAACTCTTTTGTGACTCTAGGGACCGTAGCCCGCTAGGCTTCTCTGCCCATGCAATTCTCCAGGCAAGAATACTGGCGTGGATTGCCATTTCCTCCCCCAGGGGACCTTCCCAAACCAGGGATCAAACCCGCGTCTCTTACATCTCCTGGATTGGCAGGCAGATTCTTTACCACTAGTGCCACATGAATGTTATATACCCATTTAAAAGAGAGGGTAGAAGTCAGGGTTTATTGAAATCATTTTGGCCATCATATTGAGAAAATTAAGAATAAAATAAAAAGATGAGGATTGGACAGAAGGAAAAGTAAGCATTTTTGGACAATAATGAAAAATCCCTGGATCCAATTGTTCTTGGACACAGGCCTTCTTGACTTAAAATAGTTGGTACCCCCACTACAAAAATCACAGCACTGAGTGGTTAGGAGTTTGCAGCAAGATGTTCATTAGCCCCAGAGTTTAGGGATGAGAACATGGATGTGTAAAACATGACCATTTCATGTGTCAGGATGCCTCATCAAACACAGACTTATGTAAACAAAGTGTGTTAAAATGATTTCAGAAAAGGGGAGTACATCTTTAGTTGGAGATGTGAATAAAAGGTGAATGATCAGCATCGCATGTTCTCTACAGTGGTTGGTATGATGCAAGTGAATAGAGGGAAAATATTTTTAAAATTTATACTTCTGTTGGATCTTAACTAGGATGGCATCATATCTTATAACAGTTTTTTTTTTAAATAAAATCATTACCAAAAAAAATCACATCTAATAAAAATTTCTCTTTTCAAAACATTACTATTTTTCAAAAAAAGTTACTAATATATGTTATGGTTTTTAGAAAGATTAAGACTCCCCATGTTTTTCTTGTGCTGTTAAATCTCATGCCCTCATTCTTCCATTTATAAAGCTGTCTGCTCTGCAAGACTTTTCTCTGCTTATTCATCTTCTCACAAAAGGTTCAAAGCAGGACCCAAGCCCAGTGATCTCTCCCTTGTTCTCCCTTCAAGGAGGGAATTCATCTCGGGTCTTCCAGTGAACCCTTACTCTATAGGAGCTGAACTCAGCATTCAGTTATGTTGAAAGACCTTTTATGATATTGCTATTAGTTTAGGACCTGTGCCTCTCTCTTGCCATGAAGTGTACAAGCATGTTAAGCTTCTCTATTCACTGTAGCTCTTGGGTACATGCAAGACACACTCCGCACCCTGGAATACCTGACCTAGTCTTTTCTAGTGAAGGTACAGACAATCTGCAAGAAAAGAATACGTCATTGAGAATGGTATCACTGAGATGTTTGGGAACATGTAAACATAGCCTGATTAACAAAGAAAAATAAGAATTAGAAAGCTGTATTCATGGATTTTTTAGCAGGATCCAGAGGATTCCAAAAATAAAATTCTTATAAATCCTTGATTGTCCTTGGGATAAAAAGATACATAAATTGTGCTAAAAATGTTATAGTATGTGCCTATGCTCATGAATTCCCAAATAAAAAATAAGAAGCAAAAATAGGTGATACTGACTTGCCCTAATTAACTAATCTGGTAAGTTTAATTGATTTGATATTCTACTAATAATTAATTTTACCTGTGATTTTAAATCAGAAAATAAAATAGCAATTTTTATTATTGCACTTCTATTAATTGGAAAATAATTGGTATTATAAGTAGAGCTATATACATTTAAATTAAAAATACCAGTTTCTAAACAAATTCATTAATCATAAATTTAAATTTAATGAGATTGAGAAATTAAGTGCTCTGAAGAAAATTATGCCTCAGAGGTTCTATGAACCTTTATCACTTCAAATAAGGACTCTTTTATATAAGTGCCTAGATTGTTATTTCTGATTTTTTGGTGCAATTTCACATTATTACATAATTTTGATAAATGAAAGACTACATATTACATCCATGTAAGTGATTTCTCCACTGCCTCTTCCTCCTATATCCCCTCATCCTAACTGGAAGATAACCAGTTTCTTGATGTTTGTGTTTATCGCATTCTTTCTGCTTGTTAAACTCATTTCATCATGCATCTCTTAACAATACATTTTTTAGTTTTGCTTGTGTTTGAGCTTTGTAAAAATACTATCATATAAGATATGTAATTTTAATGACTTTGTCTTCAAAAATGTGTTTCTAGGATCCATTTCATTGCATATGGCTCTTTTTCATTGCTGTGTAACATTCAACTGTGTGAACATGGGTTGGCAAAAAAGTTCGTTTGAGTTTTCCTGTACTATCTTACTGGAAAAAAAAAAAAAAGGTGAATTTTTTGGCCAACCCAGTATCAGAATTGATCATTTATTCTCCTATTTTAGATGCCAATGCTGCTTTCAATATTTTTGTAATGAGTAGTTATGAATGAGTGATAAGTGGTACTAAGATTTTCATGTGTGTTTTTGTCTTTTGATACACACTTCCAGGAATTTCTCTAGTGTTTATTGAGGAGCTGAATTGATGGGTTACAGGGTGTGAATATTCATTAGAAAATAGTGTTAAATTGCCTTCCAAAGTTGCTGCATCATTTTACATTCCACCTCAGTGCATTAGAATTCTTGTTCATCTACAAACTCTCCCAACTTCAGTGTTGTCAAAGTATTTTTTGTCTAGCACACATAAATCATTTTGGTTCCTGGTGGCTCGGATGATAAAAAATCTGCCTGCAATGCAGGAGACTCATGTTAGATCCCTCAATCGAGAAGACCCCTGGAGGAAGGCATGGTAACCCACTCCAGTATTCTTGACTGGAGAATCCCCTGGACAGAGGAGCCTGGTGGGCTACAGTCCATGGGGTCACAAAGAGTCAGACATGACTGAGTTCACTTATGTTTCTATGATTACTGAGATTGAATATATTTTTATATCTCTATTATTTATTTATTTTTTTCTGTGGAATAGCCATTCTCTTACTCCTTCTCTTATTAGATATTTGTATTTATTTAAAACTTAGTTGAACATTTTCTTTATGTGTTCTGGTTTATGAATCATTGGCCAGATATATATATTAAATACCTGACTCCAGTTAGTAGTTTATAATTTCTTTTTTGGGGGGGTAGGGGGAGAGAGATATCTTTTATTGAAGAAAATTTTAATTTTAATATAAGCACATTTATTAAAATGTTAATGGACAGTATTTTTGTGTTCCCTTGGAAAAAGGTTTTTATGTGGAGAAAACGACAAAGGAATTTTTTTCATATATTTTCTTCTAGAAAGTTCAAAGTTTTGCCTTTTATATTTAAGCCTTTAATCTATCTGAAACTGATTTTTATATTGCTGTGAGGTTGATGTTTAACTTCTTCTTCCTTCTTATAAACTACTCCTCTCCGCATAATTTATTGAATATTCTCTCTTTTCCCTGCAGTATATCTTTTGTCATATGCGATATCGATATATCTTCTGGACTTTTCCTGAGCTCCTTTCTTGGTCTAGAAAGAATTTTGATCTGTTAAAGGCTACACAGCCATACTTGGCTTCACTTTATTGTACTGCAGATATATTGTGTTTCCTACAAACTGAAGGTCTGTGGCAACCCTATATCAAGCAAGTCTATTGGCACTGTTTTTCAGTACTGTTTGTTCATTTCCTATGTCTGCATCACATGTTAGTAATCATGGTAATATTAAACCTTTGACCAGCAAAACGATTACAACTCTTTCAAGACTCAGATGATAACTAGTGTTTTTAATTAAAATGTGTACATTGTTTTTTCAGACATAATGCTATTGCACATATACTATAGTACAGTATAGTGTAAACATAACTGAGATACCAAAATATTTTGTGTAACTTGCTTTGTCGGATCTCCAAGGTATGCCTGTACGTCATTCCTGGTCTTCATCTGAGCATATCTATGTCTCTCTTTTAACTCTGCATTCTTGACTATCTAGTCCAGGATTTAACTTGTAAGAATACTAGTGTTTTCAACATTTTCTTAATCAAAAGGAGAAAACTCACGTGGACTATTATTCTCCTGCTATACTATTTTTGTTTCTATGTCCTTTTGCATACTCTTCAACAAATGTTGAAAACTCAGAAGCAAATTCTTCCTATGAAAACATGTTCCACTAACACCTGCAAAAACTAAAGCCAAAACAAAAATATATACATTCCTCAGTTAGCACTGTTGATAAATGCCTCATCCTTCATAAGCAGGAGGAATTTTAGACCTTTCTTTCAGTTCAGTTCAGTTCAGTTGCTCAGTCATGTCCAACTCTGCAACTTCATGAACTGCAGCACACCAGGCTTCCCTGTCCATCACCAACTCCCAGAGCTTGCACAGACTCATGTCCAAGAGTCACTGATACCATCCAACTATCTCATTCTCTATTGAAACCTTCTTCTCTTGCCTTCTATCTTTCCCAGATCAGCATATTTTCCAATAAGTCAGCTCTTCCACATCAGGTGGCCAAAGTATTAAGTTTCAGCTTCAGCATCAGTCCTTCCAAAGAATATTCAGGATTGATTTCCTTCCAGATTGACTGGTTTGATCTCCTTGCTGTCCAAGGGACTCTCAAGAGTCTTCTCCAGCATCACAGTTCAAAAGCATCAGTTCTTCAAGGGTCACCTTTCTTTATGGTCCAACTCTCACATCCATAAATGACTATTGGAAGAAACATAGCTTTGACTAGATGGACCTTTGTTGGCCAAGTAATGTCTCTGCTTTTCAATATGCTGTCTAGGTTTGTTGTAGCTTTTCTTCCAAGGAGCAAGTGTCTTTTTATTTCATGGCTGCAGTCACCATCTGCAGTGATTTTGGAGCCCAAGAATAAAGTCTCACTGTTTCCATTGTTTCCTCATCTATTTGCCATGAAGTGATGGGACTGGATGCCATGCTCTTAGTTTTTTGAATGTTGAGTTTTAAGCCAGCTTTTTTACTTTCCTCTCACTTTCATCGAGAGACTCTTTAGTTCCTCTTCACTTTCTGCTATAGGGTGGTGTCATCAGCATATCTGAGGTTATTGATATTTCTCCCTGCAATCTTGATTCTAGCTTGCACTTCATCCAGTCTGGTGTTTCACATGATGTACTCTGCATATGCTGGAAGACACTTCAGTGTCTCTTGAACTGCAAGGAGATCCAACCAGTCAACTCTAAAGGAAATCAGTCCTGAATATTCATTGGAAGGACTAATGCTGAAGCTGAAACTCCAATAATATGGCCACTTTATGTGAAGAACTAACTCATTGGAAAATATCCTGATGCTGGAAAAGATTGAAGGTGGGAGGAGAAGGAGGTGACAGAGGATGAGATGGCTGGATGGCATCACTGACTTGATGGACATGAGTTTGAGTAAGTTCCAGGAGTTGGTGATGGACAGGGAAGCTTGGCATACTGCAGTCCATGGATTCACAAAGAATCGGACACAACTGAGTGACTGAACTGAATGCGGAATATAAGTTAAATAGCAAGGTGACATTATACAGCCTTTTGTACTCCTTTCCCAATTTGGACCAGTCTGTTGTTCAATGTCTGGTTCTAACTGTTGCTTCCTAACCTGCATACAGATTTCTCAGGAAGCAAGTAAGGTGGTCTGGTATTCCCATCTCTTGAAGAATTTTCCAGTTTGTTGTGTTCCATGCAACCAAAGGAATTCACATAGTCAATGAAGCAGAAGTAGATATTTTTCTGGAATTATCTTGCTCTTTCTGTAATCCAATGGATCTTGGTTCCTTAAGAAGCTCATTATATTATCATTTTCTATCTTCTAACATAAATATATCCTTGGGTGTGGCAGTGGGACCCAAAAGTAGGTTGTGAAGATTTAATTGGTTTTCAAAAACATTGGTGCAGCTTAACTATTGACTAATAAGGACCTCCCAGCTTAAATATACATTAATTTGAACCTCTGTGCTGTGCTTAGTCACTCACTGGGGTCCGACTCTTTGTGACCCCATGGACTGTAGCCTGCCAGGCTCCTCTGTCCGTGGAATTCTCCAGGCAAGAATACTGGAGTGGGTTGCCATTCCCTTCTCCAGGGGATATTCTTGACCCAGAGATCAAACACAGATCTCCTGCTTTGCAGGCATATTCTTTACCTTCTAAGCCACCTCTAGTCTGACAAAATTTTAAGGTTATAGTTTACTAAGGAACATAGTTTGGCAAAGATTTTTCACTTAAAAGTTGTGTGTTGTTTGCCTTCTTAACCTCTTTCAAAACTGTAAGAAAAAAACACTAAGTATCTAATATAAATAAGTTATAAACAAACATTGGAACTAAATGCTAGATTCAAGTGTGAGCTGGTAGAAGAATGTGTTGTGGTTGGCATCATCCTGGGTCCTCTGAGGTTTGGTACCTTAGTAGTAGTTTATCGCTCAGTCATGTCCGACTTTTTGCGACCCCGTGGACTGTAGCCTACCAGGCTCCTCCGTCCATGGGATTCTCCAGGCAAGAGTACTGGAGTGGGTTGCCATTTCCTTCTCCAGGGAATCTTCCCGTCCCAGGGATCGAACCCGGGTCTCCAGCATTCCAGGCAGATGCTTTAACCTCTGAGCCACCAGGGAAGCTCTTGGTACCTTAAGGAGTGCTAATCAATATTTTCCCTATCTCTAAATAAGATAGGAAATATATGTGACTAATATATTCTTTCTTGGGCAAAACTAAGCATGATTTGAGATATGGGTCCATAAAGAAAATTTGATTCTAATGGCCCACAAACTGGACTTTGTCTAAACAAGTCTATATATCAAAACTACTGTATCTTTTCTGGCTTTCTGCATGCCTCATTACACTGTAGTTCAAGGTGAGTCTCGAGAGTTTTCTGAATTAACTCACTCCCTTCACTACCACCTCTCAGTGTTTACTTGGTTGTGGAATTGAAATTGCTTTTGGAAAGTGTTCAATGATTACAATGTTATTTGACTATATATTTATCTCTTTTACTTAAAATGGCTAATGTCAGAAATGTCTCGAATTGTGCTACACATAATCACAAATTGCACACGTGTTACCTGTGAATCTTCTAGTCATTTCATGCTGAATATCATGATTCATATACAAGGTTTCATCTTCGCTACAACAACATTTCAGTGCACCAAGTGCATTAAAAATAAAACTTCATTTCTGCTAAAATGATTTTTTAATCTGATAAATGGATAGATTATTTTACAAAAAAATTCAAAATTAAAGTTATGTAAAGTAGAATTTTACTTAGATAACCAGGAGGCTAACTATCTTAAAAAGTCAAAAGTCAGAAAATCTAATTAAAATAAAGGACTAGAATCCCATGGACGGAGGAGCCTGGTGGGCTGCCGTCTATGGGGTTGCACAGAGTCGGACACACCCGATGCAACTTAGCAGCAACTTGTAAAAGATGAAAAGTTTGCCAGCCTTTTATTCTCACTTATTATTGATTGATTAATACTAATCTTGAGTCACCCACTCATTATGAATATTTACAGGGATTAAATTATGACATTGCCTCTAAAATTTATGTTTAAGAAAAAAATGTGAAAATCAAGTGGCATAATATAAAAATTATGATGTACAGCTGTATTATGTGTATGAAGTGAAGTGAAGTCGCTCAGTCGTGTTCGACTCTTTGCAACCCCATGGGCTGTAGCCTACCAGGCTCCTCTGTCCATGGGATTTTTCAGGCAATAGTCCTGGAGTGGATTGCCATTTCCTTCTCCAGGGGATCTTTCCCACCCAGGGATCGAACCTGGGTCTCCCGCATTGTAGACAGACGCTTTACCGTCTGAGCCACCAGGGAAGTCTATAGACTGATTTAAATTATACTGACAAAAAAATACCCTGTGTAAAGCATCACTACAAACAAAGCTAGCGGAGGTGATGGAATTCCAGTTGAGCTGTTTCAAATCCTGAAAGATGATGCTGTGAAAGTGCTGCACTCAATCTGCCAGCAAATTTGGAAAACTCGGCAGTGGCCACAGGACTGGAAAAGGTCAGTTTTCATTCCAATTCCAAAGAAAGGCAATGCCAAAGAATGCTCCAACTACTGCACAATTGCACTCATCTCACATGCTAGTTAGTCTGGTATGAAGTAATAATTTTATTAATACTTATGAATAAATAATATTAATTTGAATTTTGATTACAAATTTATGAAAATGTTTCAAAATATCCAGAAAATATATTGGCATGAGTAATATTAATATACATGCATAATTGTTAAAAAACACATTAAACTGAATACTTTATGTGTTAATGTAGAATCAGGCTGAGTTACTTTATGCAAATTGAGTAAGAAATTTTGAAAGATGCAGAAGCAATGTGAAGTAAAAATACATAGGCAAAAATTCTCAAAGGAAACATTTTTGACATAGAAAGTGTTATGTATTTTACCAAAAAGAATTTTTCAAATACTTTGCTAGGTGAATTAAACATTAGATGAGTTGCATTTAATTAAAAAACTTTACAGAAAGCCTAGAATAGCCAAAGCTATCTTGAAAAAGAAGAATGGAACTGGAGTAATCAACCTGCCTGACTTCAGGCTCTACTACAAAGCCACAGTCATCAAGACAGTATGGTACTGGCACAAAGACAGAAATATAGATCAATGGAACAAAATAGAAAGCCCAGAGATAAATCCATGCACCTATGGACTCCTTATCTTTGACAAAGGAGGCAAGAATATACAATGGAGAAAAGACAATCTCTTTAACAAGTGGTGCTGGAAAAACTGGTCAACCACTTGTAAAAGAATGAAACTAGAACACTTTCTACCACCATACACAAAAATAAATTCAAAATGGATTAAAGATCTAAACGTAAGACCAGAAACTAAAAAACTCCTAAAGGAGAACATAGGCAAAACACTCTCTGACATAAATCACAGCAGGATCCTCTATGACCCACCTCCCAGAATACTGGAAATAAAAGCAAAAATAAACAAATGGGACCTAATCAAAATTAAATGCTTCTGCACAACAAAGGAAACTATAAGCAAGGTGAAAAGACAGCCTTCAGAATGGAAGAAAATAATAGCAAATGAAGCAAAGACTTAATTAAAGACAAAAAATTAATCTCAAAAAAATATAAGCAACTCTTGAAGCTCAATTCCAGAAAAATAAATGAGCCAATCAAAAAGTGGGCCAAAGAACTAAACAGACATTTCTCCAAGGAAGACATACAGATGGCTAACACATGAAAAGATGCTCAACATCACTCATTTTCAGAGAAATGCAAATCAAAACCACAATGAGGTACCATTTCATGCCAGTCAGAATGGCTGCGATCCAAAAGTCTACAAGCAATAAATGCTGGAGAGGGTGTGGAGAAAAGGGAACCCTCTTACACTGTTGGTGGGAATGCAAACTAGTACAGCCACTATGGAGAACAGTGTGGAGATTCCTTAAAAACCTGGAAATAGAACTGCCTTATGACCCAGCAATCCCACTGCTGGGCATACACACTGAGGAAACCAGAATTGAAAGAGCCACATGTGCCCCAATGTTCATTGCAGCACTGTTTATAATAGCCAGGACATGGAAACAACCTAGATGTCCATCAGCAGATGAATGGATAAGAAAGCTGTGGTACATATACACAATGGAGTATTACTCAGCTATTAAAAAGAATACATTTGAATCAGTTCTAATGAGGTGGATGAAACTGGAGCCTATTATACAGAGTGAAGTAAGCCAGAAAGAAAAACACCAATACAGTATACTGACACATATATATGGAATTTAGAAAGAAGGTGACAATAACCCTGTATGCGAGACAGCAAAAGAGACACAGATGTATAGAATAATCTGGACTCTGTGGGAGAGGATGAGGGTGGGATGGTTTGGGAGAATGGCATTGAATATCATAATATCATATATGAAATGAATAATATCATAATATCATATATGAAATGAATCACCAGTCCAGGTTCAATGCACGATACAGGGTGCTCAGGACTGGTGCACTGGGATGACCCAGAGGGATGGGATGAGGAGGGAGGTGGGAGGGGTGTTCAGGATGGGGAACACATGTACATGTACCATGGCAGATTCATGTCAATGTATGGCAAAACCAATACAATATTGTAAAGTAAAATAAAGAAATTAATTAATTTTTAAAAAACCTTTAAGTGTATTCCTAGAGCCTGATTTGAGCAAGATCTTAAAGAATTGATAGGGTTTTAGGTAGATTAGTGGGAAGAATTCAGTAGAAGAGAAGCATTGTAGGTATCAGATAGTTGGGGCATTACTAACAAGCTGTATTATCTAGTAAGTTAATGAGAAGAAATATATGTGGAACCCAAACAGTGAGGAGCTGGAAATATCACTGTACAAACCTCCAAAATTGATTTTCTGCTATGGAGAGTAATGTGTTCAATATTCATCCATTTACACCATATGGATCTTACAATCCATTGGGAAAAACACCCGTTGATTATTGAGAAATTACTACCTATTGGGCTTGTCTCTATACCCTCAATAGTGAGCAAAACAGAAAAAAAAAAAAAAAAAGCCTGCTTCACAAATCTTATATTCTATGTTAAACATAACATTTCAATTAGGACAAAAGTTTTGGGGGAAGGGTAGTGATGGGAAAGTAGGATTTAATTTATAAGATAGACCAGGAAGTGGTGTAAAGACAAAGGCTTTTATTATTTTATGATCATCTGAAGGACTGAGACCAGATGAATAAACAGGTAACCTTGTGTGATACGTGGATATTATTATATATCTCTGAGCAACATATGAAATGACCATGGTTGATATAAGCAGTACATCAAGGCTGTATATTGTCACCTTACTTATTTAACTTATATGCATAGTACATCATGAGAAACGCTGGGCTGGAAGAAGCACAAGCTGGAATCAAGACTGCTGGGAGAAATATCAATAACCTCAGACTTACAGATGACACCACCCTTATAGCAGAAAGTGAAGAAGAACTAAAGAGCCTCTTGATGAAAGTGAAAGAGGAGAGTGAAAAAGTTGACCTAAAGCTCAACATTTAGAAAACAAAGATCATGGCATCTGGTCCCATCACTTCATGGGAAATAAATGGAGAAACAGTGGAAACAGTGTCAGACTTTATTTTTTGGGGCTCCAAAATCACTGCAGATGGTGACTGCAGCCATGAAATTAAAAGACGTTTACTCTTTGGAAGGAAAGTTATGACCAATCCAGATAGCATATTAAAAAGCAGAGACATTACTTTGCCAACGAAGGTCCATCTAGTCAAGGCTATGGTTTTTCCAATAGTCATGTATGAATGTGACAGCTGGACTATAAAGAAAGCTGAGTACCAAAGAATTGATGCTTTTGAACTGTGGTGTTGGAGAAGACTCTTGAGAGTCTCTTGGACTGCAAGGAGATCCAGCCAGTCCATCCTAAAGGAAATTAGTCCTGAATATTCACTGGAAGGACTGATGCTAAAGCTGAAACTCCAATACTTTGGTCACCTGATGCGAAGAGCTGACTCATTGGAAAAGACCCTGATGCTGGGAAAGATTGAAGGCAGGAGGAGACAGGGATGGCAGAGGATGAGATGGTTGGATGGCATCACCAACTCAATGGACATGAGTTTGAGTAAACTCCGGGAGTTGGTGATGGACAGGGAGGCTGGCAAGCTGCAGTCCATGGGGTTGCAAAGAGTCGGACACGACTGAGCATCTGAACTGACTGAACTGAACTGATATAAAAAAAAAAACTGAATGCAGAATTAAGAAACTGGATAAGCTAAGTGATGCAAAAGCAATCTTTACTACTTATGCATATGGTATAAATACGCTGATGTTTCTTGATGTTTTTAAAGTATACGAAATTTGTGTGCATGCTCAGCTGCTTCAACTGTCAGACTCTCTGAGACACTATGATCTGTAGCCTGCCAGGCTCCTCTGTCCTTGAGATTCTCTGGGCAAGAATGCTGGAGTGAATTGTCATGCCCCCCTCTAGGGGATCTTCCTGACCCAGGGTTTCACCTGGAGCCTCCTGGCTCTCTTGCACTGCAGGAGAATTCTTTTAATGCCAAGCCACTGAGGGAGCCCACATTTGATTTAAAAAAACAAACAACAAACAACAAACAACTTAATTTGGGCTTCTCATTTCAGGGCAGGACCTTATCTGGGAGATGTTGAATACCATTACTTCCAATCTATGCTTGGTTCTGAGAGCGTAACAGGCAGGAAGGCCAGGAGTCTCCAAATGGAGGAAATAGCTTACAAGTGTCAGACATTTTTATCTCTCTTAAGCAGCAGGAGGAAACAAACTAGCGATATTTTTTCCTTCTCTATACAAATTTAAAAGGAGGTTCCTTTTAAAATTCTGTGTTGCCATGACACCTGGTTTCACCTGAAGTTAACTATTCTCAAACCTAGAGATAACCAATGCCTTTTTCTTATGGAAATGTTTATCTTAAGCTATGCTAATGTACTATACATTTACCCCAAACTCTGTCTTCAAGTAGGTTCTGCCTTTTAGCTCAGAACCTACCTGATAAACCAGTATGTTATACTCAGATATTGTTCCTCTAATCTATGTAAATAAAACTATTTGTATGGTGATCTGCCTCTCTTCAAGATTCAAGTTAATCATTTTATGGCCCAAGATAAACCATTTGGCGCCAAGATTATCCCAAAATACATCTTATGGGTGAGGGGCCTAGTGCCATTCTGAGTTTTGAGACATTCCTTTCTTTCATTAACAGACTGCTAGAGACTATATAACATCCAGCTGAAGACTAGCAGGGAGGTACTCTTTCTGCCCCCTTCTGATGCCTATGTCAGAAGCTTTCTCTATCTCCTTTATACTTTAATAAAACTTTACTACACAAAAGCTCTGAGCGATCAAGCCTCGTCTCTGGCCCTGGATTGAATTCTTCTCCTCCAGGGGACAAGAATCCCGGCGACGTGATTCAATAACAGCCTTTCAGTTCCCTTAAGAAAATGAGACTACAGAAGCCAAATTCACTGAATATCATTACACTTCAAACCTACTCCTGGTAAGGTTTGCTCAGAAGTTTTTAAAAAATTATTTATTTAATTGGAGGATTATTACTTTACGATATTGTGATGGTTTTTGCCATGTATCAATATGAATCAACCATAGGTATTCCTGTGTCCCCCCATCCTGAACCCCCCTCCCACCTCTCTATCCTTCCAGGTTGTCACCAAGCACTGGTTTTGACATTTGCTGAGTTTATCCTTTGTTTTTATAGCAGTGAACTGTAACCTCTGTAAGAAGATGTCAGAATTCTCATTTCCACTAAGCCTCATCTGAGGGCTGTGTAGGACCTTGACAAAATATCAGAGAAATTACCTGACATTGACAGTTTAATACAACCTTTAGTAACTTCCTCAGCAGGTATCACTTGCTCCCTTGTCTGGTGGCCCACCATTAAATGGAGCTCTGTCTACATTTAACTGGCCTATTATCTGTTTACTTATTTCACTGCCTTGTGGAGTACATATAGTACTGTAGATTCAAAAAATTTTTACATAAGTTTTACAAAATTATTTTTTACAAATTTTTTACAAAAAAATCTCATCTTTCTCAGATTTCACATTTCAATATGGAATCTTTACATTTACATACCTTTTAAGTAAATTATGTCTTTTCCTTTAAAAATTTAAATACCAGATGCACAGAGAGAGGTGAGGAGCAGAAGGAAGTAAACAGAAAGCATGAAGTCTAGTCATGGCAACTATCCCATTCATCCCGCTCTGATATCTATGACCTAGTCATGCTCTTCAAATGCTCTCTCTATTATCCATTATGATGTCACCTTAGCTTACTGCCAACGTCTGAGGTAGAGAGGGTTCAGCTGCTCTCCAGTAACACTTAAGCCTCAGGACTTAGGAAATTCAAAGTGTGAACATCAGTTTCTCTCTGCCCAAGACACCATGCTTTGCTATTCCTAATTTATTGTGACTGTGCCATGAGGAATTTCTTTTTAGACTACTGGCCCTCAGAATTCTGAATAAGAAATGGCTATTTGATCCAAATTTAGCTGATAATTAAGGTGGCTGAGATCAGTCCTGGGTGTTCTTTGGAAAGACTGATGCTAAAGCTGGAACTCCAGTGCTTTGGCCACTTCATGCGAAGAGTTGACTCATTGGAAAAGACTCTGATGTTGAGAGGGATTGGGGGCAGGAGGAGAAGGGGACGACAGAAGATGAGATGGCTGGATGGCATCACTGACTCAATGGATGTGAGTCTGGGTGAACTCTGGGAGTTGGTGATGGACAGGGAGGCTGGCGTGCTGCGATTCATGGGGGTCACAAAGAGTTGGACATGACTGAGCGACTGAACTGAACTGTAGTGATTCCCACCTCTCACCTACATTCCAGAAACACAACCAGGAGCAGTGGGAGAATTCACAGGCACCCCCACTAACAGTGAAATATCCTCCAAATCTCCTTCAACTCTTTTCCTTCTCTCATCTTGGAGAATCTTGCATGCATACGTGATTCAGTTATGAGAGGACTCTTACTAACTCTACTGGATTCCATCTTCTCCTAAATCTTTTCATCTTACATCTGATGGTAATACTTTTCAACTTACACACATTTGGGGGCAAGAACAACTTCATATCTTTCAGTTCAAATGAGAATTGACAAAATCTTTCCATGATCCTCTAGCCGATCCTCTGTCTTCTTTACTATTTTTTTTCCTGCCAAACTGGGGAAAAAAAAAAGAGTATGGCATCCTCAGTGTCTTGTCTCCCCTACCATTCTTACCATCTACTGTCAAAGGTGTCATTGTGATGCTGACTGTGACAGGTCAGGTCATTTCTTTATCCTAAAGCATTACAGACTTCCCATTGCTCACAGAATAGTGCTTAGCCTCATCGTTTAAAAATTCAAAATCCTAAATGATCTGACCCAAATTTGACTTCCCAACTCTACATTCTACCACTCTCTTTAACTTCTGCACTCTTGGCAAGTTTGAATTCCTTAATATTTTCATATATTTTATTTTTACATCCATTCCTCCATGCCTTATTAAATGTAGAAATCTCTTATGGTACTATTTTAGCATGTTTGAATTCTAGTGAATTTTCAGAGTTAAATTAAAAATTTTCTTCAAATTGCCAACACACACACACACAAAGGGAAACTTTATCCGAACTGTCAAAATCCTTTCCTTATACTTCTCTAAGGTACTTATTCCATATCTCATATTACACCTATTTAAGACCAAGTCAAATCTTTTTTTTTTTTTTTTCACCTACAAGATTTATTTTTATTGGGTTTGGAACTTTTGATTCCATAGTCTCTCGTATTTCATCTATTCTCTCTATTGTTTTATGCAAGAGTCTGGGAACTGCTGACAAAATTGCCTGGTTATGTCTTCTTCTTCTTTTTTTAACTGACAACTCATTTTTATTTTAAAAAGAACAATTGACACATAAATGCTAATAGAATTACTCTTTGTGACCCCATGGACTGCAGCATGCCAGGCCTCCTTGTCCATCACCAACTCCCAGAGTCTACTCAAACTCATGTCCATTGAGTTGGTGATGCTATCCAACCATCTCATCCTCTGGTCGTCCCCTTCTCTTCCCACCTTCATTCTTTCATGGCATCAGGGTCTTTTCCAATGAGTCAGTTCTTTGCATCAGGTGGCCAAAGTATTGGAGTTTCAGCTTCAACATTAGTCCTTCCAGTGAACACCCAGGACTGATCTCCTTTAGGATGGACTGATTGGATCTCCTTGCAGTCCAAGGGACTCTCAAAAGTCTTCTTCAATGCTGCAGTTCAAAAGCGTCAATTCTTCTGTGCTCCGCTTTCTTTATAGCCCAGCTCTCATATCCATACATGACCACTGGAAAAACCATAGCCTTGACTAGATGGACCTTTGTTGGCAAAGTAGTAAGACCAAGACAACTCTTGTACTAGACTACATTTTAAGTTTGTTAAATGTAAACAATTTTTCATTAATGTATCCCTAGAAAAATGAGTAAAACTGTGTAAAATGTAAAATAGTCAATACACATTTATAAAAAATGATTAGTTTTATATTTGAATTATTTTCTTAATATTATTTTGGTATTACATCACAGAGAGAAGATTTTGGTGAGGTTTTATTTTGCCTAAATCAATTATCACATATCATTCTGTGTGTGTACACACAGACATACCATTGTAAAACATTTGAATGATTTTGGCTGTAAATAATAACAAGCTAGGAAGTCATGCTCTAGTTTTTGGAAACTTTAGACAGTAATAGGAAAAATAAAAGGCTACTTTTTATTTTAGTAGTTAATTTACTTTGGCTTTTAGAAGCAAAGACAAAATTCACCTTTTTATCTCCGTCAATCTTTTTTGACCAGCCTCACCATATGCTGCATTCATTTAATTTTATTACCAAGAAGAATGTTCAGCATTGTCAATCAGCCCATCAGTATGATATGAAGTAAGCATGCTCATCATCTTTAGGACATCTCCTTTCTAGTATGGTTTCAGTTTATTAAAGCCATTTATTCACTCATGAAATTGTAATGAACCAGATTTTCACACTCTTTACTAGAATTGCCCCATGGAGCTTAAAAAATTCAGTTGAGCAAGGTGAAAATAAAATTTAGTATTATGTATGATATTTTAAGTCCTTAAGTTATGTTCAGTCACTCAGTCGTGTCTGACTCTTTGCGACCCCATGAATCACAGCACGCCAGGCCTCCCTATCCATCACCAACTCCCAGAGTTCACCCAAACTCACATCCATCAAGTCAGTGATGCTATCCAGCCATCACATCCTCTGTCCTCCCCTTCCCCTCCTGCCCCCAATCCCTTCCAGCATCATAGTCTTTTCCAATGAGTCAACTTTTCTCATGAGGTAGCCAAAGTATTGGAGTTTTAGCTTTAGCATCAGTCCTTTCAAAGAACACCCAGGACTGATCTCCTTCAGAATGGATTGGTTGGATCTCCTTGCATTCCAAGGGACTCTCAAGAGTCTTCTCCAACACCACAGTTCAAAAGCATCAATTCTTCGGCACTCAGCTTTCTTCACAGTCCAACTCTCACATCCATGCATGACCACAGGAAAAACCATAGCCTTGACTAGATGGACCTTTGTTGGCAAAGTAATGTCTCTACTTTTTAATAAGCTATCTAGGTTGGTCATAACTTTCCTTCCAAGAAGTAAGTGTCTTTTAATTTCATGGCTGCAGTCACCATCTGCAGTGATTTTGGAGCCCCCAAAAATAAAGTCTGACACTGTTTCCACTGTTTCCCCATCTATTTCCCATGAAGTGATGGGACCAGATGCCAAACTGAATGTGTAATATGAACTCCATGAAGTTAAAGGGTGATTTGCAGAATTAAAGAAGTGAGAGGAAAAGATCCTGGTATGTAAAAGGAATAAAGTCTACATAGAAGGGATTGGGTAGATTAAACTGTGAAGAGAGGGAAAGTAATAGAATTGGTTTGGTGTTAATAAAATAACTTAAAAGGTAACATAATAATCAAGACTCCTAGGAGACAGTGAAAGAAAGCAAACAAATCAATGAACAATGAACAGAAAGACCCCTCATGGACAAAAGAAAGAAAAATGCAATATTTCACAGCATTCATACAGATCAGAAAAAATACTAAAGGTTTAGAACTCTGAGGTTTAATTTTCTAACTTTTTTTTTTTTCAGTAAGCATTAGAATGAGTGTTTACCTGTGTCATCTAGAAATAAAACTTTATCACCAAAGAAGGGGATATAATGAACCTAAGTGTTTTTCTTAAAGATCTTTTTACCAGATCTAAGCTCTCAAAAATCTGTATCATTAAACAATGGTAAGAAAAGCAGAAGCTGAAGGAGCCATCCAACTTATGCTTCTCTTTGAAGGCTTTAAAAATAACAGTTTTGTTTTAATTTTATAACTGTTGTTTGCCTCACAGTACTCTACTTGTATTTAGATTCAAAATACAGAAGCAATTTTAAAGGACTGTTAATGAAGTTTAATGATAATCTACTTCCTTTATTATTTATCTTTGTGAGACCTGCTGAATTTTTCTCTACATTTTTTTTTTAATGGGAAGGATGACAAGGAAGGTCACTTTACCATATTGAACAGATGGATGATAATAATTGAGCAATATTGAATGCTTTAGCTACTGGCTAACCTAGCAAAATAGATTTAGTATTTCTCTAGGGCTTAAAGGGCATCATGTTGTTTTATTACTTTTTTTCCTGCATTTTAAACTTTTCAAATTTTTAAAGGAAGAAATCAGAGTAGACATTGGGGAAAAAAATGTATTGAAAAAAGATAAGGCATGTTCACTGCTCTACTGTGAGGCCCTCAGTGAAGATCTCTTGATTCTTGGGTTTGATTGTATCCAACTTTATTTAATGCTATCACATTATGTTTCAGTAATTTGGTATTGGGCTTCCCCAGTGACTCAGTGGGGAAGAATCTGTCTACAATTCAAGAGACCCAGTTTCAATCCTGGGTTGGGAAGATCCCCTGAAGGAGGAAAGGGCAACCCACTCCAGTATTCCTACTGGGAAAGCCCCAAGGACAGAGAAGCCTGAAGGGCTAGAGTCTATAGGGTCACAAAGAGTTAAACATGACTAAGCAATTGAGCGGCACATGGAATTCACATAACTCCTCAACATCATAATTTCCTAGGACAATTATAAAAGCACAGTATTTTTAAAGTACTCATACCTTTTCTTTAGTCAGAAGTCTTTTCTGAAAATTAGACTTATGTTGCAAAGTTACACCCAAATCAGACTGATTGAGAAGGCAGCATGATTTACAGTACTATTACTCTGACTAAATTGTTCTGTCTCATCTGTAATACTAAGGTCACAATTTTTAAGCACTTATGGCTTTCCTTGAAATCAAATTGAATATATTCTTTGTAGCCAAAGATGGATAAGCTCTATTCAGTCAGCAAAAACAAGACCTGGAGCTGACTGTGGCTCCAATCATGAACTCTTTATTGCAAAATTCAGACTTAATTTGAAGAAAGTAGGAAAAAAACACTAGATCATTCAGGAATGACCTAAGTCAAATCCCTTACAATTATACAGTGGAAGTGACTGTAGAATAGATTCAAGGAATTACATGTGATTGCCAGAGTGCCTGAAGAGCTATGGATGGAAGATCGTGACATTGTACAGGAGGCAGTGATCAAGATTATACCCAAGAAAAAGAAATACAACAAGGCAAAATGATTGTCTGAGGAGGCCTTACAGATAGCTGAGAAAAGGAGAGAAGCTAAAGGGAAAGGAGAAAAGGAAAGATATACCCATTTGAATGCAGATTTCCAAAAAATAAAAAGGAGAGATAAGAAAGCCTTCCTCAGCAATCAATGCAAAGAAGTAGAGGAAAACAATAGAATGGGAAAGACCAGAGATCTCTTTAAGAAAATTAGAGATACCAAGGGAATATTTCATGCAAAGATGAGCACAATAAAGGACAGACATGCTTTGGACTTAACAGAAGCAGAAGAGATTAAGAAGAGGTGGCAAGAATACACAGAAGAACTATACAAAAAAGATCTAATCCTTTTTACCATTGATTAAATGAGCTTGTTTAAATCTGTGTTTCCACTTGTCTCCTTGAAGAAGAGGGATCTTAGCATCATATACCTGCACCTAATGCCTATGAAAGTAAAATGGTAAATACTAATGGAGAAAAGACAATCTCTTTAACAAGTGGTGCTGAGAAAACTGGTCAACCACTTGTAAAAGAATGAAACTAGAACACTTTCTAACACCATACACAACAATAAACTCAAAATGGATTAAAGATCTAAACATAAGACCAGAAACTATAAAACTCCTGGAGGAGAACATAGGCAAAACATTCTGACATAAATCACAGCAGGATCCTCTATGACCCACCTCCCAGAATACTGGAAATAAAAGCAAAAATAAACAAATGGGACCTAATCAAAATTAAAACCCTCTGCACAACAAAGGAAACTACAAGCAAGGTGAAAAGACAGCCTTCAGAATGGGAGAAAATAGCAAATGAAGCAACTGACAAAGAATTAATCTCAAAAATATAAAACAACCCCTGCAACTCAATTCCAGAAAAATAAATGACCCAATCAAAAAGTGAGCTAAAGAACTAAACAGACATTTCTCCAAAGAAGACATACAAATGGCTATCAAACACATGAAAAGATGCTCAACATCACTCATTATCAGAGAAATGCAAATCAAAACCACAATGAGGTATCATTTCACACCAGTCAGAATGGCTGTGATCCAAAAGTCTACAAGCAATAAATGCTGGAGAGGGTGCAGAGAAAAGGGAACTCTCTTACCCTGTTGGTGGGAATGAGAACTAGTACAGCCACTATGGAGAAGAGTGTGGGGATTCCTTAAAAAACTGGAAATGGAACTGCTATACAAGCCAGCAATCCCACTGCTGGGCATACACACCAAGGAAATCAGAATTGAAAGAGACACATGTACCCCAATGTTCATTGCAGCACTGTGTATAATAGCCAGGACATGGAAGCAATCTAGATGTCCATCAACAGAAGAATGGATAAGAAAGCTGTGGTACATATACACAATGGAGTATTGCTCAGCCATTAAAAAGGAATACATTTGAATCAATTCTAATGAGGTGGATGAAACTGGAGCCTATTATACAGAGTGAAGTAAGCCAGAAAGAAAAACACCAATACAGTATACTGCTGCTGCTGTTGCTGCTGTTAAGTCACTTCAGTCGTGTCCGACTCTGTGCGACCCCATAGACGGCAGTCCACCAGGCTCCGCCATCCCTGGGATTCTCCAGGCAAGAACACTGGAGTGGGTTGCCATTTCCTTCTCCAATGCGTGAAAGGGAAAAGTGAAAGGGAAGTCGCTCAGTCGTGTCAGACTCTTCGCGACCCTATGGACTGCAGCCCACCAGGCTCCTCTGTCCATAGGATTTGCCAGGCAAGACAACTGGAGTGGGGTGCCATCACCTTCTCCAAATACAGTATACTAACACATATATATATGGAATTTAGAAAGAAGGTAATGATAACCCTGTATGTGAGACAGCAAAAGAGACACAGATGTATAGAACAGTCTTTTGGACTCTGTGGGAGAGGGAGAGGGTGAAGGTGGAATGATTTGGGAAAATGGCATTGAAACATGTAAAATATAATATGTGAAATGAATCGCCAGTCCAGGTTCGATGCATGATACAGGATGCTTGGGGCTGGTGAACTGGGATGACCCAGAGGGATGGTATGGGGAGGAAGGTGGGAGGGGTGTTCAGGATGGGGAGCACATGTACACCCTTGGCAGTGTCATGTCAATGTATGGCAAAACCAATACAATATTGTAAAGCAAAAAAAAAAAAAAAAAGACATTAGAAAAGAAAAGAACTTTAGACATCGAAGAGACACTAGCCATTACCTAGACCAATTTTCCCATCTTAAAAATTCAGTGTGATTTTAAGCCTAAAGAAGTTAGCTTAATGTCAAATATTAATTAGCAAAAAATACTAGGCTGAAATCCTGGTGATTTAATACTATCTGTGTTTGGGGGAACAATTTTGAGATCTGAAAAGAAAGTGACATTGTTTTTATTCAGTTGCTGAGTCATGTTCCACTCTTTATGATCCCATGGACTTCAGTGCTCCAGGTTTCCCTGTCCTTCAATATCTCCCAGAGCTTGCTTAAACTCATGTCCATTGAGTCAGTGATGCCATCCAACTAACTTGTCCTATGTCGTCTCCTTATCCTCCTGTCTTTAATCTTTCCCAGCATCATGGTCTTTTCCAATGACTCAGCTCTTTGCATCCCAGGTGGCCAAAGTATTGGAGCTTCAGCTTCAGCATCAGTCTTTACGATGAATATTCAGGAGTGATTTCCTTTAGGATTGACTGGTTTGATCTCCTTGCAGTCCAAGGAACTCTCAAGAGTCTTTTCTAACACCACAGTTCAAAAGCATCAATTCTTTGATGCTCAGCCTTCCAACTTTCACATCCATACATGACTATTGGAAAACCATAGCTTTGACTATACAGACATTTGTTGGCACAGTAATATATATGCTTAGGTATAAATATTTTTCTTATTAAAATTATGAATAACATTGTGGTAACAAAATATGGAAAGCAATGACAATATCTCTGAAAATGCATTTTAATTTGCCTAGAATTTATAAAAAAATCAACTATTCTACCCTATTTAGGCAATACAAGGCATCATCCAAGCAGAATATTGTCCCCATAGTATCTGTAAAATAAAGTTTTGAGAGTGAAATTTAGTTCAACTCAACTGGAAAAAAGAAAGTGTCTTGAATGCTTACTCTCTTTTTCCATAAATAACTCTATATTCTTGGTAAATAAAAGTTGATNTCAACTATTCTACCCTATTTAGGCAATACAAGGCATCATCCAAGCAGAATATTGTCCCCATAGTATCTGTAAAATAAAGTTTTGAGAGTGAAATTTAGTTCAACTCAACTGGAAAAAAGAAAGTGTCTTGAATGCTTACTCTCTTTTTCCATAAATAACTCTATATTCTTGGTAAATAAAAGTTGATACACTATAAGAAGCCCAGTGTTATATGCAAAATATTCATATACACAACTAATTATAATACAAGTCAAAGTATGATTGATGCTAGTACTGAAATTCACAATTATTATGTATGGGCTTTATATATTCATTTATGATTCATATGTAAGTTTAACATATTTCCAAGCCCAAAAGTATTTCTGTAAGAAGTAGTAAGGGAAATTCCAGGTCTAGATTTAGCAACAGTGCAAGTCGCATATCATTAATGACAGAATGTAATTAAGTAATAAAATTCTGGATCGTTCTAATTTTTGTTATTTTGATGAATATTTCCTCAAAACTGAGCATGGCCTATATAATAGGTCCTAGACTTATTCCACTGGTTTATTGCCCAGAATGTTCAAAGATGTCAGGTAAGATAGAAAATCTGAATGATGACCCAGTAGACATATGGAATAGGTAAATTTTGCACAGGTTTGAGAAACATAGAAGGAATATTATAAAGTGAAGTAGACTCTAGCATCCTGTCCATTTTTTACAGAAAGTGTCAAGTTTTGTCTAGTTCAGCAAGTCAACAATGACCTCATAGATAAAAGCACAGATGAGAACACCAGCTGTACCTGGATATGGTGCAGTTCCCTTATTTAATTGTTTTTCTATGGTCACGACTGAAATATATTCACACATTCTCCCAGCATGACTTCTAATGGAAGTGGATTTTTAAAACTATATTATGAAAGATAATTCTAAATGTCTATATTCACCACATGTTGCTATTGTGTCTAGGAACCACAACAAATTCATATGCTTGTAAGAAACTCTGGATTCCTTCCATATATGGTAGTAACAAAAAAGACATTCCATTCTCATTGCTTTGTACATGGAAAATGCCATTTTTAGAATATTTCTAAGTATGCCAAGAAACTGTACTATTTGGCCTGAGAAAGCTCAATGGCACATATCTGCCAGCTCCAGCGACTATTGTGAGGTCATTGCTAAGCATTTTGTAAAGTTCTTATTCCAAGAGCTTTTTCATGCTTTTTAATCATACTGATGATGAATAGGCTTTTCCTGAGAAGTAAGTTTAATACAGTACTTTTCTGTTTGATTCCAAACAAATGATATATAGAAACATAAGTTGGTATTTTCTTTTAGCCAAGTATATAAATTGTTTTAGGCATTGCACAAAGATAGGATTCAAACAGATCTGAAAATATCTAGTATATCATTCTACCATCATTCAATAGGTAACAACCAGCATGACCACTGGACCATATATTAGTTTTTTAGTTGATAGAAAGGGAAGGTGCAGGGCTCTGGTGTAGAAGCTAAGTAACCAAGTGGAGCATTCAGGAATTAGGGAGCCACTTTTGATCATCCTGAAAATTGATGTAGGTCAATATACCCTTGATGGCTCAAACAGTAATGAATCCATCTGCAATGCGGGAGACCTGGACTCAATCCCTGGGTCAAGAAGATTCCCTGAAGAAGAGAATGACTACCTATTCCAATTTTCTTGCCTGGAGAATTCCATGGACAGAGGATCATGGTGGACTAAGCAATCTAAGCATGGAAAGACTCCCTGTTTCCTGTGGACTTATTTTTTTTCTTAGTCACACAGTCGTTTCCAACTTTTTGTGACTCCAGGGACCACAGCCTGCCATGAGATTTTCCAGGCAAGAATACTGGAGTAGGTAGCCGTTCCCTTCTCCAAGGAACCTTCCTGATCCAGGGATCAAACCTGGGTCTCTTGCATCGCAGATGGACTCTTTACCTCTGATCCACTGGGGAACCCCTGATACACATCTCTAATTCATCATGGCACCATTCCCACTCAGTTCAAACATGGTCTCAGAATGTATCTCAAATGTCCTTCAGGGCCTCATTATCAGTCAAACCAAGTTGACTGTTTTAAGAAGAGAGAGAGAGAGAGAGAAAACTACTGTTTTGGAAAAAAAAACTACTCTGATCTGAAAGAACTGTAAAGAAATAAGAATTCAAAGGTTTCTTTTAATGTCAGGAATTTTTCATGATCCATGTTATCAAGGAAACCTTTCTCACGTCTTCCTTGTAACACTCTTATTTCCTAATCAAAGAGAAGCTTCATCCAGATTTAAGGGCTCACTTTGATGTTCAAACAAATCTTTTTTGTTTGAAATTTTAAATACTTTTTTCAGAATCAAACCGGTTAGCATGTGTACACAATAATTTGTATTATCTTTTAATTGTTTCATGTTTGGAAGGCTTGCTCCATTTAGCAAGATAAACTATGGATTAATGGTTATATTTTATATTTACTATAGATTTGTCACTGCATTGTGCAAGACATACAGTCAATATTGTTACTATTTCTATTGCTTTTATTTATCATATATATAATATGGTACTTCCCAGGTGGCACTAGTAGTAAAGAACCCACCTACCTATGCAGGAGACATAAGAGATGTGGGTTCAATCCCTGGGTCAGGAAGATACCTTGGAGGAGGAAATGGCAACACATTTCAACACTCTTGCCTGGGGAATCGCATGGACAGAGGAGTCAGGCAGGCTACAGTCCATAGAGTCACAAAGAGTCAGACAAGACTGAAGCAACTTAGCATGCACGCACACATGTACCATATATGTAATATACATTATGTATTCCTTATATTTACTCTTATTTATGTATCTATTGCTACTTCAACAAATTATCACTGACAATAGCTTAAAGCAACATAAATATATTATTTACAGTTATGTAGTTTAAAGTACAACATGGATCTTACTAGGCTAAATTAAAGGTGTCAACAAGGTTAATTTCTTTCTGAAAACTATAGGGGAGGTCAGTTTCTTTGATTTTTCTAGCTCCTAGGGCCACCTGCATTCTCTTGCTCCTGGCCTCCTCCTGCCATCTTCAAAGTCAGCAGTAGTGGGTCAAGCCCTTCTGATGTGTGTTATCTCTCTGAGTTAGTAGAACTCATGTTATTAGATTGGGTTAAGCCAGTTAATCCAAAATAATCTCCCATGCTTGCTTGGAAGAGTTGCTATGACAAACACTATTTAAAAGCAGAGACATCACTTTGCCGACAAAGGTCCATATAATGAAAGCTATAGTTTTTCCATTAGTCATGTATGGGTGTGAGAGCTGGACCATAGCCTGAGCACCAAAGAATTGATGCTTTCAAACTGTGGAGCTGGAGAAGACTTTTGAGAGTCCCTGGACAGCAAGAGATCAAACAAGTCAATCCTAAAGGAAATCAGTCCTGAATATTCATTGGAAGGACTGATGCTGAAACTCCAATATTTTGGCTACCTGATGCAAACAGCTAACTCATTGAAAAAGACGTTGGTGCTGGGAAAGACTGAGGGCAAGAGGAGAAGAGGGTGACAGAGGATGAGATGGTTGGATGGCATCATTGACTCAATGTCCATGAATTTGAGCAAACTCAAGGAGATAGTGAAGGACAGGGAAGCCTGGTGTGCTGCAGTTCATGGGGTCACAAAGATTTACACATGACTTAGTGACTGAACAACAAAAACAACAATCTCCCACCTCAAAGTATTTACCTTTAATCATATCTCCAAAATCTCCTTTGCTATATATGGTAACATATACACAAGTTTTGAACATCTCTGCTGTGTGTATGCTCAACCATGATGACTCTTTGTGACCCCATATACTATAGCCCACCAGGTTCTTCTGTCTGTGGGATTTCCCAGGCAGGGATGATGGAATGGGTTGCCATTTCCTTCTCCAGGGGATCTTCCAGACCCAGGGGTCAAACCCAAGTCTCTTGTACCTCCTGCAAGAGGTACAGATTCTTTACCACTGAGCCACCTGGGAAGCCCTGAACATCTTTGGGGAGACATTATTCCACTTCAAAAACTAATTTATTCATCCTGGTTCATTTTGTTGTATGCTCAGCGAAAATGAATAGATGGCCAATATCAGATATAACTGAAAACTGTTGAACGATTTTACAGATGAGGGTAAAAGGGGTCACTTTTTCTAGTCAGTAAGAGTATTTATTTTCTTAATTTAAATATATTCCAAACTTTCACCATTGAGGATAATGTTTGCTGTGGGTTTGTCATATATAGCTTTTATTATGTTGAGGTATGTTCCTTCCGTTCCTGCTTTTTGGAGAGTTTTTATCATAAATGGATGTTGAATTTTGTCAAAGGCCTTCTGTGCATCTATTGAGATAATCATATGGCTTTTATTTTTCAATTTGTTAATGTGGTGAATTACATTGATTGATTTGTGGATATTGAAGAATCCTTGCATTCCTGGGATAAAGCCCACTTGGTCATGGTATATGATCTTTTTAATGTGTTGTTGGGTTCTGATTGCTATAATTTTGTTAAGGATTTTTGCATCTATGTTCATCAGTGATATTGGCCTGTAGTCTTCTTTTTTTGTGGCATCTTTGTCAGGTTTTGGTATTAGGGTGATGGTGGCCTCATAGAATGAGTTTGGAAGTTTACCTTCCTCTGCAATTTTCTGGAAGAGTTTGAGTATGATAGGTGTTAGCTCTTCTCTAAATTTTTGGTAGAATTCAGCTGTGAAGTCCATATATGTAATATACATTATGTATTCCTTATATTTACTCTTATTTATGTATCTATTGCTACTTCAACAAATTATCACCGACAATAGCTTAAAGCAACACAAATATATTATTTACAGTTACGTAGTTTAAAGTACAACATGAATCTTACTAGGCTAAATTAAAGGTGTCAACAAGGCTAATTTCTTTCTGAAAACTATAGGGGAGGTCAGTTCCTTTGACTTTTCTAGCTCTTAGGGCCACCTGCATTCTCTTGCTCCTGGCCTCCTCCTGCCATCTTCAAAGTCAGCAGTAGTGGANTTACAGTTACGTAGTTTAAAGTACAACATGAATCTTACTAGGCTAAATTAAAGGTGTCAACAAGGCTAATTTCTTTCTGAAAACTATAGGGGAGGTCAGTTCCTTTGACTTTTCTAGCTCTTAGGGCCACCTGCATTCTCTTGCTCCTGGCCTCCTCCTGCCATCTTCAAAGTCAGCAGTAGTGGATCAAGCCCTTCTGATGTGTGTTATCTCTCTGAGTTAGTAGAACTCATGTTATTAGATTGGGTTAAGCCAGTTAATCCAAAATAATCTCCCATGCTTGCTTGGAAGAGTTGCTATGACAAACCTAGACACTATTTAAAAGCAGAGACATCACTTTGCCGACAAAGGTCCATATAGTGAAAGCTATGGTTTTCCCATTAGTCAAGTATGGGTGTGAGAGCTGGACCATAAAGAAGCCTGAGCGCCAAAGAATTGATGCTTTCAAACTGTGGAGCTGGAGAAGACTTTTGAGAGTCCCTGGACAGCAAGAGATCAAACTAGTCAATCCTAAAGGAAATCAGTCCTGAATTTTCATTGGAAGGACTGATGCTGAAGCGCCAATACTTTGGCTACCTGATGCAAACAGCTGTCTCATTGAAAAAGACCTTGGTGCTGGAAAAGACTGAGGGCAAGAGAAGAGGGTGACAGAGGATGAGATGGTTGGATGGCATCATTGACTCAATGCCCATGAATTTGAGCAAACTCGAGGAGATAGTGAAGGACAGGGAAGCCTGGTGTGCTGCAGTTAATGGGGTCACAAAGATTCGGACATGACTTAGTGACTGAACAACAAAAACAACAATCTCCCACCTCAAAATATTTACCTTTAATCACATCTCCAAAGTCTCCTTTGCTATATATGGTAACATATGCACAAGTTTTGAACATCTCTGCTGTGTGTATGCTCAATCATGATGACTCTTTGTGACCCCATATACTATAGCCCACCAGGTTCTTCTGTCCGTGGGATTTCCCAGGCAGGGATGATGGAATGGGTTGCCATTTCCTTCTCCAGGGGATCTTCCAGACCCAGGGATCAAACCCAAGTCTCTTGTACCTCCTGCATTGACAGACAGATTCTTTACCACTGAGCAACCTGAGAAGCCCTGAACATCTTTGGGGAGACATTATTCCACTTCAAAAACTAATTTATTCATCCTGGTTCATTTTGTTGTATGCTCAGCGAAAATGAATAGATGGCCAATATCAGATATAACTGAAAACTGTTGAACGATTTTACAGATGAGGGTCTTTTTCTAGTCAGTAAGAGTACTTATTTTCTTAATTTAAATATATTCCAAATTTTCACCATTGAGGATAATGTTTGCTGTGGGTTTGTCATATATAGCTTTTATTATGTTGAGGTATGTTCCTTCTATTCCTGCTTTCTGGAGAGTTTTTATCATAAATGGATGTTGAATTTTGTCAAAGGCCTTCTCTGCATTTATTGAGATAATCATATGGCTTTTATTTTTCAATTTGTTAATGTGGTGAATTACATTGATTGATTTGTGGATATTGAAGAATCCTTGCATCCCTGGGATAAAGCCCACTTGGTCATGGTATATGATCTTTTTAATGTGTTGTTGGATTCTGACTGCTAGAATTTTGTTAAGGATTTTTGCATCTATGTTCATCAGTGATATTGGCCTGTAGTTTTCTTTTTTTGTGGCATCTTTGTCAGGTTTTGGTATTAGGGTGATGGTGGCCTCATAGAATGAGTTTGGAAGTTTACCTTCCTCTGCAATTTTCTGGAAGAGTCTCAGTAGGATAGGTGTTAGCTCTTCTCTAAATTTTTGGTAGAATTCAGCTGTGAAGCCGTCTGGACCTGGGCTTTTGTTTGCTGGAAGATTTCTGATTACATTTTCAATTTCCGTGCTTGTGATGGGTCTGTTAAGATTTTCTATTTCTTCCTGGTTCAGTTTGGGAAAGTTGTACTTTTCTAAGAATTTGTCCATTTCTTCCACGTTGTCCATTTTATTGGCATATAATTGCTGATAGTAGTCTCTTATGATCCTTTGTATTTCTGTGAAGTTCACGGTTCACGTATTGCTGAAGCCTGGCTTTGAGAATTTTGAGCATTACTTTACTAGTGTGTGAGATGAGTGCAATTGTTCAGTAGGTTGAGCATTCTTTGGCATTGCCTTTCTTTGGAAACTTACATTACCATATTAAAATAGAAGCCAAGGGAAATTTTCTGTATGGCTCAGGAAGCTCAAACAGGGGCTCTGTATCAAAGTAGATGGGTGGTATTGGGAGGGAGATGGGAGGGAGTTTCAAGAGGGAGAGGAATATATGTATACCTATGGCTGATTCATGTTGAGGTTTGACAGAAAACAGAAATATTCTGTAAAGCAATTATCCTTCAATTAAAAAAAAAAACAAACTTCTAACCTCAGAAAAATCTATATGATTTTCTACATGTTGTTATGTCACTTAAAAATTATTTCAATTCCTAGTTAGAGAAGCAAAGGATTAATTCAAGTTGAGCAGACTCCAGAGCAGTGATGTAGTATTTTGTTCATATTTTCTTCTTGCAGTCCATTTGTTTGCTGTTTGAATAGGAAATGCATGTAAAGGGTGCAAGCTCCAAAAGATACAAAAGCCAGTACAGCTCCCATTTCTTACAATAACCAATTGCTCCTACATCTTACCAGAAATATTCCATTAGCATACCTGCATATATCCACCTTTGTATTTAGTATTTATGAATCTACCTAGATATGCTTGTATATATATGTGGTGATGGTTCAGTCGCTAAGTTGAATAGGAAATGCATGTAAAGGGTGCAAGCTCCAAAAGATACAAAAGCCAGTACAGCTCCCATTTCTTACAATAACCAATTGCTCCTACATCTTACCAGAAATATTCCATTAGCATACCTGCATATATCCACCTTTGTATTTAGTATTTATGAATCTACCTAGATATGCTTGTATATATATGTGGTGATGGTTCAGTCGCTAAGTTGTGTCTGACTCTTGCGACCCCATGGACTGTAGCCTGCCAGCCTCCTCTGTCCATGGGGATTCTCTAGGCAAAAATACTGGAGTAGATTGCCAGTTACTTCTCCGGGGAATCTTCCCGATCCGGGAATCAAACCCAGGTCTCCTGCATTGCAGGCAGATTCTTTATCAACTAAGCTACGAGGGAAACCGTAGCATATATATATATATACACACACACATACAAGTCTATGCGTGTGCGCACACACACACACATCATATTTTTGAGGAGTTTACATTTACAGAGATTTACAGTTAGTTTTAAAAATGAGATATAAAGTTAAAGGACAAAAAACTTAAATGTATAATTTGATGATATTTTACATAATACATGGTCACATAACTAGATTATTTCCACAACCTCACAAGGTCCCCTTTGTCATCTACCAAAAACTTTATATTAGTAAGAATAATATCACATACACATTTTTGGACCCATATTATTTTATTTGACATTATGACTGTGAAATTTATCTATACTCTTAGGTGAACAGTAGGTCATTCTTTTTGGAGATTTTATTTTTTAGATTTAGCAAAATTTATAAAAAACTGNGACCCAATCAAAAAATGGGCCAAAGAACTAAACAGACATTTCTCCAAAGAAGACATACGGATGGCTAACAAACACATGAAAAGATGCTCAACATCACTCATTATCAGAGAAATGCAAATCAAGACCACAATGAGGTACCATTTCACACCAGTCAGAATGGCTGCGATCCAAAAGTCTACAAGCAATAAATGCTGGAGAGGATGTGGAGAAAAGAGAACCCTCTTACACTGTTGGTGGGAATGCAAACTAGTACAGCCACTATGGAGAACAATGTGGAGATTCCTTAAAAACCTGGAAATAGAACAGCCTTATGACCCAGCAATCCCACTTCTGGGCATACACACCGAGGAAACCAGAATTGAAAGAAACACATGTACCCCAATGTTCATTGCAGCACTGTTTATAATAGCCAGGACATGGAAACAACCTAGATGTCCATCAGCAGATGAATGGATAAGGAAGCTGTGGTACATATACACAATGGAGTATTACTCAGCCATTAAAAAGAATTCATTTGAATCAGTTCTAATGAGATGGATGAAGCTGGAACCTATTATACAGAGTGAAGTAAACCAGAAAGAAAAACACCAATACAGTATACTGACACATATATATGGAAGTTAGAAAGATGGTAATGATGACCCTGAATGCGAGACAGCAAAAGAGACACAGATGTATAGAACGGACTTTTGGACTCTGTGGGAGAGGGAGAGGGTGGGATGATTTGGGAGAATGACATTGAAACGTGTATACTATCATGTAAGAACGAAGCACCAGCCTATGTTCGATACAGGATACAGGATGCCTGGGGCTGGTGCACGGGGATGATCCAGAGAAAGGATATGGGGTGGGAGGTGGGAGGAGGATTCAGGATTGGGAGCTCGTATACACCCATGGCAGATTCATGTCAATGTATGGCAAAACCAATGCAGTATTGCAAAGTAAAATAAAGTAAAAATAAAATAAATAAATATATTCCATGTCAATTTAAAGTCAAAGCTCATGATCCAGTTGAATGTTGAAATCCTTTGATGTTAAAAGCACCCATTTCTTTTCCCCACTTGTCCTGTCCCTCACATGTCCAATTCCATAGTAAAAACCTGTAATCACTTTGGTTGGCAGTTGTTTTTCATGCCTTGCCAGTGCTGGGTAAGTTGTCAAGGTTACCTAAGGCTCTTCTCCAGTCTACTAATCACCCCAGTATGTGCTATATGATTGGCTGTCTTTGTGTACAAAGACAGTATGGAAGAGGACACAGGGTATTAGTATGTGAAGAGCCCAGGAGAGTTTGGTCAGACTAAGCTTTGGAGAATTATATTCTGTTTCAATTTTGACATTCCAGTATATAAATTTTGATCCCTGCTTCATTGTCTATTATATTTTCACTTAGCCTTTCTTTGATTTAGTTTTCTCATCTATAAAATAATTAGCATTCAGGAAATGTTTCTTTTTTCCTTTCTCTCCTTTTAAAATATTTTTAGTGGAAATGGCTAACTTTGGCATGGTGGTGGTGGTTTAGTCACTACGTCCTTTTTGACTGTTGTGACTCCATGGATTGTAGCCTGCCAAGCTCCTCTGTCCATGGGATTTCCCAGGCAAGATTACTGGAGTAGGTTGCCATTTCCTTCTCCAGGGGATATGTCTGACCCAGAGATTCAATTCACGTCTCCTCATTTCAGGCAGATTCTTTACCTCTAAGTCACCAAGGAAGTCCAAACTTGGCATATCTTATTAATTAGTATATTTCTTACCATTCACTTACCACATTTTACAAAAACACTTGAAATTTTATGAACCCAACCTTTCTTCCTTTCTCATAATTATTTGTGTCAATTAATAGACACAAAAACAAACTGTTTAGAAATTTTTGTATATGTTATCTTTATATTTTTTCCTATTTTATTAAACAGAGACCATGTCTAAGTTGTCATGTTTTTCTCAGATACATCTAGTAATTTCTGTGCATACAGTAGATATTTGTCAGATGAACACACAGGGTTTCAAGTCCCAGCATATATTTGATTTCCATATATTTTGTGAATTTAAGCTGTAGTAGATTTATTTATACATGATGAATCTACCTCATGTATAGCTTCCTCAGAAGTATAACTTAATATAAAAATTCTCCCCCAACATCTACAAATATCCAGGAATTCAGCATCAATATTTAGCCAATCTCTAGTTTGAAATATTTATTTTGTGGTCTTAATTTAAATTGCCTTTGTTGCTTTTAAAAGAAGAATACAAGTGAAAGTACAAATTATTCTCGCATTTTTCCTTGGTATATTTAGAATGATGTGATTTGTTTCCTTGGAAACAGATTGGTAAGGTGCTGACAAAACAGTAGATAAGGTCCAGGCTTAAAGGATCTGACCCATGTGAACAGCCCATGAAGAAGGAGATGGTTTCCTCTGGGCTCATGAATCATACATTCTCATTCCTTCACTCACTCCACTTTGTAACTGCTCTTGACATTTATTTCCTATTTCTTAATCATTTCTTTTATGTAAGCATACACAGTGGTAGGAGAAGTAACAGTAGGAATAGAAAACCTGTGAGATGATTTGCCTTGGTCATCAATAGTCATTTCAATGACATTGATTTCTAAATTACTTGATCTTCCAGCTGTAAATTATTCTCTTTAATTCACAGCATAAATCTACTTGCTCTTATTAAAGTATAGTCAGCAAATAAATCACTCTGCCATTTTAAAAAAGGTTTCATTTCAATTTCAAAGGCATTAGGCTTGTGTGAGACTGGGAGGACTTGCTCTGAACATGCTGATTCCATAATGCTTTAGCTGATGATGGAAAGTAGCAAAAGAGGTGAACAAAACCAAGCCCATAAGGAGCTGGCATTGGCAAACTTGTGTAAAATCTCCAAGCATTTCATACGAAAGGTACATTAAAAGATAATGCTTTAAATATACTTTTGAAATTTAACTAAATATGGAAATCATTTATAAAATAACAAACAATAACATGCATATGCAGGCAAAAAGTAACATATAACCAGAAGATCAGACTGTGGAGTCTTTGTATTTCTCATTCTTTATCAGCCTGGACTTGGGGGTAACATCAAACAGTTCTTGCATTGTCATTTTTATGTAGTAAATTGTGTGAGAGTACTATCAGTTTGAGTAGTCTATTGCTACCACTTTGCACCTAGAAGTGATCAGTCAGAAAATAACTATCAGTTAACCATGACAAAATGTTTTAGGAATTGTTAACAATATTTGTAATTTCCTTAAATATCTGTTAACTCTAAATAGATGTGATTCAGTCACCTTAATTCAACTGTGATTGTGTGCACAGGAGGCTTTTATTGTGAGTTTTGAATGTTCTAAACAGTTCATGTAACAAAACTATGGTCTTTGTATGAAGATTAGGAATCATTGGCCATTGGCTATTACTGGCCAATTGGACTGATTCATCCTCAATGAGAAAGAATATCATCTACAGCCATGAATTAAGTACCATGAACATGACTGGCTGAATTTCTGCTGGGTAATAAGTAAGACTAGCATGACACTGTCTTACTATGATGCTCAGTTCAGTTCAGTTCAGTTCAGTCGCTCCGTCGTTTCTGACTCTTTGCAATCCCATGAATCACAGCACGCCAGGCCTCCCTGTTCATCACCAACTCCCGGAGTTCACTCAGATTCACATTCATCAAGTCAGTGATACCACCCAGCCATCTCATCCTCTGTCATCCGCTTCTTCTCCTGCCCCCAATCCCTCCCAGCATCAGAGTCTTTCCCAATGAGTCAACTCTTCGCATGAGGTGGCCAAAGTACTAGAGTTTCAGCTTTAGCATCATTCCTTCCAAAGAAATCCCGGGGCTGATCTCCTTCAGAATGGACTGGTTGGATCTCCTTGCAGTCCAAGGGACTCTCAAGAGTCTTCTCCAACACGACAGTTCAAAAGCACCAATTCTTTGGCGCTCAGCCTTCTTCACAGTCCAACTCT
>SJYT01048351.1:239499-253368 GCA_006410635.1 Cephalophus harveyi | reverse complement strand
TTTTACTAGCTTCTATAACTTTTTCTTTATCAATCATTACTTACACAATGAGCATTTATTACTTTCACAATCAGAGAAAACATGTTAAAAACAAATTCATAAATTTTATTTTTGCTTTCTCTCACAGTTATCCAAATAAATCACAGAAATGTCTTTTGTGAACCATATCCATTAAACAAAATAGGAAAATGTTCATTTGGCAACTAGAGTTTACACTGAGTACTACAGTACTTTTGTTTTTTTTAAAAAGTATCCAGGTATCTACAGCTATCTAGCTGAAAAAATTTAAAAAACAAATAAAATATAAAAGAAGAAATATTAAACACTGCTATAGCCTCAACCACTCAGGTGCACCCTGTTCTTAGACGTAAAGGATTAGTCACATTGTGTCGTTCTTTCTGAAAACGCAATTTTTCAATTTGATACTGAATAATGTGTTAAATTTATTGAAGTTATGATAACTAACCTAAAGTATCAGTGGAAAACAGTGACTTACTAAATATTGTTATAGAGCAAAGACAACAATATTGTACTTCTAAGTAATAAACTTGTTTTCACAGAGAAACAGATTAATAATTGTGAAACTATATATGTTAGAAGTTAGTAAATAATTAATTATATTGTGGGTATAAGAGCCAGCTATCTCACTGCCATAGAAAGGACATATAGTCAAGGTAAGGGAGAAGGCAACAATGGTCCTTGTAGTTTTAGATGTAAATTGAATGTATGAGTATAAACTCTGCTGTTGTTGATATTGTTCCTGCTTTTAACATAGATAGGTTTAGAAATATATATATCTTTCCTAGTTCTGTCCCCTAAGAGTATTTCGAAGGAAGATTACCAAGTACAAATGATCATGCCTAACATCCAGATTTTGGTTTCTAAATATAGCATTCTCCAAGAAAACTAAATAGAGCTTAGCTAGGAAAAATATAAGTAGGGGACATTTTATGGTGTCAGAAATTACAGAGCATCTTAGAAGATGATGTACTGAGGACATAAAATCATTTCTGTGCCATTTTTTGCAAAAATGCATAATATAAACTTGAACATGAAACATCATACAGACAGATTTATTCTACATAATACTGGCTAGTAGCCTTCTAAGATGTCAAGGTCCTAAATAAAACATTAAGACTGAAGAAATACCCTAATTAGAAGAGACTAAGAAGACATGAGGGTTTCCCAGGTGGCACTAGTGGTAAAGAACCCACCTCCTGATGCCAGAGACATAAGAGAGCAGGCTCTATGCCTGGGTAGGGAAAATTCCCTGGAGGAGGGCATGGCAACCCACTCCAGTATTCTCGCCTGGAGAAGCCCATGGACAGAGGAGCCTGGAGGACTCAGTTCAGTTGCTCAGTCATGTCCGACTACAGACCCCATGGACTGCAGGACACCAGGCTTCCCTGTCCATCACCAGCTCCCAAAGCTTACTCAAACTCATGTCCATTGAGTCGGTGATGCCATCCATCCACTTTATCCTCTGTCATCCCCTTCTCCTCCTTCCCTCAATCTTTCCCAGCATCAGGGTCTTTTCAAATAAGTCAGCTCTTCGCATCAGGTGGCCAAAGTATTGGAGTTTCAACTTCAACATCAGTCTTTACAGTGAACACCCAGGACTGATCTCCTTTAGGATGGACTGGTTGGGTCTCCTTGCAGTCCAGGGGACTCTCAAGAGTCTTCTCCAACACCACAGTTCAAAAGCATCAATTCTTCAGTGCTTAGTTTTCTTTATAGTCCAACTCTCACATCCATACATGACTACTGGGAAAACCATAACCTTGACTAGATGGACCTTTGTCGGCAAAGTAATATCTCTGCTTTTTAATATTCTGTCTAGGTTGGTCATAACTTTTCTTCCAAGGAGAAGGGGTCTTTTAATTCCATGGCTGCAGACACCATCTGCTGCAATTTTGGAGCCCAAAAAGGTAAAGTCTCTCACTGTTTCCATTGTTTCCCCATCTATTTGGCATGAAGTGATGGGACTGACTGCCATGATCTTAGTTTTCTGAATGCTGAGTTTTAAGTGAACTTTTTCACTCTCCTCTTTCACTTTCATCAAGAGGCTCTTTAGTTCCTCTTCACTTTCTGCCATAAGGGTGGTGTCATCTGCATATCTGAGATTATTGAAATTTCTCCCGGCAATCTTGATTCCAACTTGTGCTTCATCCAGCTCGGCATTTTGCATGATGTACTCTGCATATAAGTTAAATAAGCAGGGTGACAATATAAAGTCTTGAAGTACTCCTTTTCTGATTTGGAACCAGTCTGTTGTTCCTTGTCCAGTTCTAAATGTTGCTTCTTGACCTTCATGCAGATTTGTCAGGAGGCAGGTGAGGTGGTCTGGTTTTCCCATCTCTTTAAGAACTTTCCACACTGAGTCCATGGGGTCATAAAGAGTCAGACACGACTGAAGCAACCTACCATGCATGCACAGATACATGAAGAATAATGAAATTGGAGGATTCAGGATTAGATCTTAGTTCAGATTTAAAAAAAAATTAGTAGGAAAATTGAAGAAATCTGAGTAAGATCTGTAGATTGGTCAGTAGTAACATATCAGCATGAATTCCTGGCTTCGATCACTGTGCTATGGTTGTTTATGTAAGATGGCAATATATGGTGAAGATGGCTAAAGAAATCCTTAATGCCATTTTCACCAGTTTTTTAACTCTGGAAATACTTGAAAATTAAAGATTTCTTAATAAGGGGTTTCCTGCAGGACAGGACAATTTTTTTTTTATGTCACCTATACTCTTCTCCAAAAGTTGTTCCTAATTTCACAGTTGCCATTGTTATCTGTTAAAGATTTTTCTCATTAAGGTCCCTATTAGCAGCCAGAAGAATCAAATTAAATGTTATGCAATAAAATCTCTTTCTTCTTCATATAGCTTCCTTCTCTCCTTTTAAACTTTGCATTATGTTATTCTCTCATCAAACCTGCATGAGAAATTCTTACTTATCTAACACTTAATGTAATATATAGCATCTTATAAACTTCCAATATCATTGAAATACTATAATACTGTAATTCTGGACACTGTGGTTAAATAATTGCTACTGTCTTGATAGCTACTCAGAATAATGTAGCTAAACCATTATTCTAAATTCTGTAATTAAATAATTAGAGTTGTCTTGCTTGCATGCTACTTTTATTTTTAGTTCCGTTTTTCTTTAGCTTTTTTTTTTTTTTTTCCTTGACTCAATGCTGATACATCTCTGGAACATGCTGGGTTTCTTTTTCAGTATGTCTTAGAGTGGGATCATTACAAATTTTAGGTACTTTTTCTTTCCTTTCTTTTCCTTTTCTTTTTTATTTTACATTTTCTTTTAAAAAATTTAATTGTGGCAAAATATAGATAAGATAAAGTGTACTGTCTTAGCTACTAAGTGTGCAGTTTCATAGTGCTAGGTATTTTCACATCGTTAAAGTTCTGGGATTGGTTCCTTTTTTTAAACTTTTATTCATGTATCTAAACAAAAAGATGCAAAGCAAAGATGATTTCTTAGTCTTGGTGGGCTATTAAGGATAGTATATTCCCAGTTTCATGTACCATTTTTCCAGATATTGTTTGCAATGATTCACATAAGCTATAAATAAATGTTTTAGAGCTAGCCTTGAGTTCAAATCATCAGAAACAAAAATCAAGCAGAGGGGCAGAGAACTTAAACACAGTTATGTACCTCCTGTATGACTTCCCAGGTGGTACAGTGGTAAATCCACCTGCCAGTGTAAGAGATATAAGAGACTTGGGTTCGATCCCTGAGTCAGGAAGATCCCCTGCAGAAGGGAATGGCTACTGACTCCAGTACTCTTACCTGGAGAGTATCATGGACAGAGGAGCCTGGCAGGCTACAGTCCATGGGGTCGCAAGAGTCTGACACAACTGAGTCTGATACACACAGACCTCCTGTATAGAACTGTCTAAAAAGCTCAACTGTCCAGAATACAGTTTTTGGAGAAAAAGTAAGTAAATAAAAGTTCTCTGGGGAAATAAAAGTAGTACCACAAAATCCAGGGCTTAAATTTGATGTATTTTAGACATAAAAGGATCTCATGCTTTAGTCAAGGGTTTATTCTTACTTTAAGGGCTATGCAACATTCTTGGCTACCTGGTTTCTAAAAGTCACCAGAGACCAGAAATAACAAATATAAAGTAAAAGGAGTTACTCATGTAGGCAGCGTTGGCAGTACATCAAAAATAAAAAATTGCATGTGTAAAGACACAGAAATACCATGAGAAGCAGACATCATAATATAATTAACAGAAAAATGAGTGTATTGTTAAGGAATAAAAATGTTCTTCACATCTCAAAGTTCCTAGAGGCTACTATGAATTTAAAAACATTATGATACCCAGTGCTCATAATGGTATCTTCAGTGTAGTATATTTCTAAAAAAAAAGAATAAAAATAAATTTATACTGCATGACTTCTATGTTCCAGTGTTCACAGATTTAATTTATAGGGTATATACTATATTTTAGAAGGCATAAAATAAAACAGCTTTTATTTTTGCTGCTGTCTAAAATTTGGGTGCTCAACACCAATTTGGGGTCAAGGGGAGAGATGTACTACTGTAAGAAATTGTACCAGAATCATTTTTTTCCAAAATATAATTTCACACAGTTATTCTAGTTCTCCAATTAAAAAAAAAAAAAGTGCTGGTAATGAGAATTCATTTTCAAAGTGCATATTTTCTCTAACTGCTGACTTTTCATTAATATATTACTAAATGTGCAGCATTAAAATAAGATTACAGAGATTAACACTTAAGAAAACTCTGGAGAGATTTGAGGTTAGAAGTGCTTAGAGACATTCACTGGGAAATGACCACAGACATTCATGGAGAATTTTTGGTCTCAGGTAGATGCCCTTTGGCAAATGAAACAGGCTAATAAGTTTCCAAAAAACTGAGACTATAAACTCTGTGAGGCCAAGAACCCTGTCTCTCTTCATCACTGTATCACAAATTCCTGTTACAGAGAGTGAAACGGTGTCAGGCAAAATTAGCACCTGGACTGTGTGCTTTCTACACACTATTCTCATTTTCTATGAAGTGAATTAAGGAGATAGGACACTGGAAGCAAGTAACATGTCTCTTTCTGGCCTTAAAGTAACTTATTGTAACAAATCCTATGGATTTGTAATTTCCTCGGTTCTGTCTCGCCACAGCAAAAATTCAAAGCAACAGACAAATCGGTGTTACAACTCAGTTTTATTAGGAAAAACAAAGGAGGAGTGAGGACACGGCGACTCAAAAGAGAAGAGAGGCCTCGATCCTTCTAGGCTTCCTCCTTTTATACATTTGTCTCCTCCCCGCTGAGCCTGCCCTGTGTAAACTGGGCTAGCCAGGAGGGCTGTTTGTTTTACCTGAGGTCCTCACTTCAGGCCTCGACTTCCTTTGTTCTATTTTTGCGGGCTTTTCCTTTCTTTGTCTTGTAGCCACCATCATTTGGACTCCTTTTTCGTCTTCTAACTACCTAACAGATCTAAAGTACCATCATATATTTTATTTTAATCAGCTCTCAAAACTTCCCCAAAGTTTTTGGGATGACAGCATTATGAGACACTTTAACAGTCACAGCAGGAGCATGCTAATTGCTATATATGCGGAGCATCCTAACTGTGGGCCTAGCCTGCCTCCTCAAACTTTATGTCTCCTGTGAATATACCCAATTAAAGCAATTTCAGAACCTATGTCTTGTCTTGTGTATTCTTCAAATGCAGCAAGTTTAAATATGAATAACTGACATCTTTTGTTCTTTTTGTAATATGTGCTGAGTATCTACTCTAACCTGTTAACTCTACTGGAAGTCCAGTTAACTCTACTAGACACCCGAAATACAGGTGAGGAAAACAATCTTTTCTCAAGGATCTTATACTCTGTTTTATAAAGAGTTAAAAGATGCAACAAAATTAACAAAATGAGGAAAACTGACAAAAGCACTAGGAGAAAATATGGGCTCTAATGAGAATAACAAAAGGAGCGGGGCGGGGTGGGGGTTGGAGATGCACTGGGTCTGATTGAATCAGAAAAGACTTCCTGAAGAGGGGACATTTACGCTAAACTCTAAAAATGATGCAATGCTTAGATTGACAGGCGTTTGGAGTAGATGATCCTCTGAAGCAGTAAGGAGCTTGCCTTGTTAAGGAGTTGAAACAAGACCAGGATGGCTGAGACCTAGTAGACAGGCCATGATAAAACGTGAGGGTTTTTCCTAGAGCACTGAGAAGCAATTGAAGGTGGTTAGAGAAATGATTTACATGGCCTAGTTACATCTGGTATATTTTTTCTTCGTTCCTAAAGCAATTAAATAAAGCAGGTCAGGAAGCAACAGTTAGAACTGGACAAGGAACAACAGACTGGTTCCAAATAGGAAAAGGAGTACATCAAGGCTGTATGTTGTCACCCTGCTTATGTAACTTATATGCAGAGTACATCATGAGAAATGCTGGGCTGGAAGAAACACAAGCTGGAATCAAGATTGCAGGAGAAATATCAGTAACCTCAGATATTCAGATGACACCACCCTTATGGCAGAAAGTGAAGAGGAACTAAAAAGCCTCTTGATGAAAGTGAAAGAGGAGAGCGAAAAAGTTGGCTTAAAGCTCAACATCAGAAAATGAAGATCATGGCATTTGGTCCCATCACTTCATGGCAAATAGATGGGGAAACAGTGGAAACAGTGTCAGACTTTATTTTTGGGGGCTCCAAAATCACTGCAGATGGTGACTGCAGCCATGAAATTAGAAGACGCTTACTCCTTGGAAGAAAAGTTATGACCAACCTAGATAGCATATTCAAAAGCAGAGACATTACTTTGCCAACTACGGTCCATCTAGTCAAGGCCATGGTTTTTCATGGTCATGTATGGATGTGAGTTGGACTGTGAAGAAGGCTGAGTGCCGAAGAAGTGATGGTTTTGAACTATGGTGTTGGAGAAGACTCTTGAGAGTCTCTTGGACTGCAAGGAGATCCAACCAGTCCATTCTGAAGAAGATCAGCCCTGGGATTTCTTTGGAAGGAATGATGCTAAAGCTGAAACTCCAGTACTTTGGCCACCTCATGAGAAGAGTTGACTCATTGGAAAAGACTCTGATGCTGGGAGGGATTGGGGGCAGGAGGAGAAGGGGATGACCAAGGATGAGATGGCTGGATGGCATCACTGACTCGATGGACGTGAGTCTGAATGAACTCCGGAAGTTGGTGATGGACAGGAAGGGCTGGCGTGCTGCAATTCATGGGGTCACAAACAGTAGCATACGACTGAGTGACTGAACTGAACTGAACTGCACTGAACTTAAATTTTATTTGCCCTGAAGTTTTCCATGATGCATTTGAAATAAAGTTTTCACCAACCTTCATTGTTTGAATATGTTAATACTATAGCGAAACTTGATTTTCTTGACTGTCTTCCAAAGATCAGACCTTACTGATCTCTCATAAAACTCAGAACCACCTAAGCATCCTAGCTTGAAGCCCTGTTTTCCCTCTATCCTCTTCATGACCATGGAGACCTATGGTTCCCAGACGTTCATATGACAAAGGGCATTAATCATCTGCTTCAAAGGGCTCCATTTGTGTTGCAGCTTTCATTCTTTCTCCTCCCTAATGAGGCTCAGTCCCACTCACTGACATCCTACAACAGTCAGACAAACCACCATCTCAAGTGCTGCCAGGAATCAAAAATAACATAAACTGCTTTCTATGCTGGGTATCTATATTTAATGATAATGTATTAATATAATGTCTCTGATGGTATTTTTTGAAAATTTGTTTCTCCATTTCCCCTTCATTTGGAAAAATGCCTCCTAACCATTGTCTATATAGCTTGTCTGAAGAATGTAAGTACTTATTCCCCCTGTAATACCTATATTATAATTAGCACACAGAAATCCTTTAAAAGTTCCTGTTTTTACCACCTGGAAAGAGAGTGGTAGAGTTCAGTAGAGTTCTCTATACCACCCCCAACTGGGAACAGATGCAGCTAATGTGATTCTGCAAATGAACTTACAGAAATCCTGGTGCTTCCTCAAGGGAGCAGGATTCTTTTCCCAAGGTACAGGATGCTTCAGAAAAGGTTTAGAAGAGACACCTTCTTCAACATGCATTTATACCTTCTGGTCCTTAACAATCCTTACCTGTAGTGTTCATTATTCCTCTAGACTTTGTAGTTCTACACTTTCCGAAGTCACATAGAAAGTTACCAGATCAAGATATGGGACTTAACTCCTTACAACCTTCCTCTGCAACTCTTACAATCCTGCATACCCTGGCAAGACAAAATATCTTCTGTCAGAACCTGCTGAGGACGTGGAATGAGATGATCCATAGAAGAATACCACAAAAGATTCAAAGGAGTGTGCAAACCTAAGGTACTAAGACTATGGCTTACTTTTCTTTGTATTCCCGCTGACTAACACAGTACATGGTATGCAGCAGGTTCAAAGGAAATACATAAACATAAAATGAACTGAAGTTCTAAAAACACATATACCTATCTATATACAGTATGTGTGTGTGTGTATATATATATAGAGAGAGAGCACACATGATATATAGAGAGACTAAATCTAATTACTGCATTTGAGTTTCAATAGATTTAGCTAGCCTTTACACTAACTTTTTAAAAAGTTCCATCATTATGAAAGTATTTAGTATTTGTCTTTTTCTATCTCTCCTCCCTTTCTCTACGATCCTCTATATAGACACATCACTTTCCCCTATATAGACACATAATCACCCAAGGCCATCCTGACTGGCAAATGATACCTCCACCCAGTCCTTAGCACCTCATCTCTGCTATCTCCAAAATTTTCCTACCAACTCTCCCATCCTCTTCATTCATTCTTGGGCTCTTAAGTCAGTGAGTGTGAGCATCAGACTTGAGGAGTCTTTGACATACAGCCAGTCATCTTATCCCTCACTCACTTGAGTAGCCCCCAACAGGTCACTCATGACCAGTGTCACAGCAGATCAGCCACGAGCCTGAAGTCCTCAGCTACACAGAGAGCTGTGCCATCAGCGATGGAGAGCAGCTATTCCCTGTTCTTCAGGGAAGTTGGAGTCCAAAGAATTTAGAAGGGATATATATATAAAGACATAATACATAAAAGTTTTGAGAAAGTGAAATCACTCAGTGGTAACATAAAGCAGGGGTCCTCCCAATACTGCTTTCTTTAAGAAAAGGAGAACTTCTCGTTTCCATTAAGTTTTATAAGGTTCAGTAAGGGAAGGTACTGTACAGGAAAAAAAAAAAAAAACACTTCTCCCAAACACACTCCCAGATCCCATCCCATACCTGGGCTTACAATTTAAGGAATTGCAATGGGCACAAGCCATTGCATGTGTAGAACCTGCCAGCACAACTTGAAGTGTTGGTTGGAAACTACTGAGACAAAGTATGGATCTCAGGAGAATTTTAAGAAAAGGTAAAGTTTTTTCCAAATAATCAAATTGTTGTCTTATTTAAAAGCAGAGGAATAACTACAAGTAAAATTTGAAATTCTTTGCAAATCTAAAATTCCATGATTATTAAAAACAAATATATAATAGCCATCTCTTTTGTAGGATGTTAGCTGTGAATATTTCTATTTTTAATAATTGTATTCTGTGAAACAAAAACAAAATATATGCTATCACAAGAGGGATGTCATGACATTTTGAGTTCTCTAAGCAGCTATTAGACTTGGCCATATATGCTAATAATTTCAAGCGAAAGGTATTTTAGAGAAATGACTGTATGGAGCTGTGTGTTTGCTTTCCTACACCTTGAATATTGTCTGATGGAAATAATACAACCTAGTTGCACAACAGTTCTTTAGTTATTTATGTGACTGAAATTAACTTCAAATTAATGTAACATTTTGAATGCTAGCTACTACTGGAGATTTTTAAATATCTTCTATTTTTAGTACAGCATAACTTTTTAGTAGCTGGTATTGGGTCCTCAAAATGCACTGCAGTAAGGAGAAAAAAAAAACAATGAACACCTTAAAGAGAGTAATACAATAGACATATATTTTTTATGGAACTTGTTTATCTATCCTCCTGCAAGGAGATTTTATTTCCTACTCTCATCTAGGGCTAGAACTTTATCAGGTCTCTGCCAGAGTTGAGTTCTGCTAGTTCCAGAAGGAAATCCTATAAGTGGTTTAGTAAATGCTAAATGGAAACCCTGGGATATCTGACTACACAAAATTCAAAAGTAATAGCTTAGTAATTCAAAACAGAACCTCTATGTCTCTCATTACAGTATGTTAAACTAAGTAGAAGATCTCTAAAGTTTTAGCAGCCGAAATCCCACCCTACTTGTTCCAGTCCTAAGCAATGTCTTCTCAACAACATTAACAAAATAAAGTGTGAGCTGTTTGTCTATTTCATCATGGAAGTGCTCAGTTTCACTTACATGTGTTTGTTTCTTTGGGCTTTGATCAAAACAATTTCATTAAGTGTCCAGTTATATAATTACATATAAAATAGCTTTTTTTTTTTTTGCCTGTAGACATTATGTCTTCAACACTTTAAGGGCTTTAGCAAAACAGTCTTTGCTCTTTCCAGTAACAATGGTCCAATTCAGTCAATCACAACTTTGGCTCAAAAAATGGCAATTCAATTTGGCTCCAGCTACACAAATTAGACCAAAGAACAAAATCTTCATAACAAGCAGTGTATTTTGAAGAATGAAGTGGAAAAAAAATAGCTTTTTCCTTCAATGAAAAAATTGTGAACCTCTGAAATGGAGCTTAATACAAGTTTCTGGATTAGGTTTTAGCTTTGACCTTAAGTATATTTTCTTCTAAATCTAAGAACTAATAGCTATTTGCCTGAAATTTCAGTTAAAATTATTTGGTTTAAGCTTTCCGGGAAAATCTGTAATGTTTTCCCTAACTCAAAATTTTATTTGAGTAGGTAAAGCTCTATAGCAAGGTTCAGTTCAGTTCAGTTCAGTCGCTCAGTCGTGTCTGACTCTTTGTGACCCCATAAATTGCAGCACTCAGGCCTCCCTGTCCATCACCAACTTACTCTACTTAATACTCATTCTCTTCACAGACTTAAATAAATCCCAAGTGTCTAGATTTTTAAAATAATTTATTCTCTCAAAATAATTATAATAATAGATCAGATATAAAGAAGCCTAATGTATAGAAAACTGTAGAGAAGTTTTACATCTCAAAAATACAAACAAGAGTCCCAGAAATCTCCAAGAAACCAAACAATATGCCAAAAAATTCACAAACAAAACAACATAATGTATCAGGGGTGAAGGAGAAGTTTGCACCCTTTTCCTCTGGTGTTTTTGGCCAAACAATTATGCCTGAAGGGAACCATAAGTGAGTGGGAAATATGTATTGGTTTGGAAAGCTTGCCCCCTTCTCTCACCACCCTAACCCACCACCTACAAAACTTCTCTTGCTAAAAGAGAAAATTTTAGACATAAAGTCTAAATAAGGATTCTTGCTCTTCTCCCAAAAAAACTAAGATTTGGAGCCCTCAAAACAAAGTAAATATGATTTATGCTTCTCCCTCCAGGTGCAGAAGGGCTAAAACATGAAAAGAAAGTACACATGAGTTAGTATGAGGTAGGTCCATCTCTGGAAAGTAAACCCTGTTTGATCAGTTCAATACAAAGAAGACAAAAGTACTAGAGAGACAGAATATGGAAATGGATGGATCATGGCAGTATAGGCATTGTTCAGTTCAGTCACTCAGTCGTGTCCAACTCTTTGCGACCCCATGAATCGCAGCACGCCAGGCCTCCCTGTTCATCACCATCTCTCGGAGATCACTCAGACTCACATCCATCGAGTCAGTGATGCCATCCAGCCATCTCATCCTCGGTCGTCCCCTTCTCCTCCTGCCCCCAGTCCCTCCCAGCATCAAAGTCTTTTCCAATGAGTCAACTCTTCACATGAGGTGGCCAAAGTATTGGAGTTTCAGCTTTAGCATCATTCCTTCCAAAGAAATCCCAGGGCTGATCTCCTTCAGAATGGACTGGCTGGATCTCCTCGCAGTCCAAGGGACTCTCAACAGTCTTCTCCAACACCACACTTCAAAAGCATCAATTCTTATTCGTTTTCTGGATGTTGAGCTTTAAGCCAACTTTTTCGCTCTCCTCTTTCACTTTCATCAAGAGGCTTTTTAGTTCCTTTTCACACTCTGCCATAAGGGTGGTGTCATCTAGGCATGGTAACATCCCCTATTTGTTAAAATGCAACCCCCCAAATGGCCTGCGCTTTAGTCAATTATATTATCAACTCCTCTCACAGTACATAGAAATGAAAAGAATAAAGTTGCTCCAACAATTCTCTCAACACAACTCCCAATACCAAAGTCATGGAATAGCTCTCCAAGAGTTTCCTTGGAGCCTAAACTAGTATTTAGAGAAAATTCTATTAAGTGAAACCTTCAACCTAAGTGGTATATAATTTGCAAATTATGATAGAGAGAAGAGATCAACAGAAGATCCATTTCAAAGGTAAGCTCAAAGACAGCAATGAGTGTTGAGAGTATGGCTGAAAAAGAATAAAGTATAAAAGTAGGTCTACTAGTGCCTCAGGACATAATTCCTTGAACTCCTCAGGAAGAAGGCAAACACTTCTAGGGCTCTTGCAAGCTTCAATGTATTAGGAGTCAAAGTATCTTCTAACCCTGAGTTAGCAGGGAATAATTATGGTATGTGTATTCTTTTTAGGAAGTTGCAGAGAAGCATTTGCAACTGTGAAGATGTTTTCTTCAAATTGCTAATTTTTCAAGTGTAGTTCTCATAGAGTTATGCTTCAGTTATGTGGAAAATTCATTTATGTACATATAATCAACTTAGCATACATGCATGAAGTATTATATATCCTGAAGACATCAGTTCACATTTGTATACATTTGAAGTTTCTATGGTAAGTATACAGAAAGACAATATAGATAGACTTTGAGAATAGGCAAATTTCAAGATTTATTTAGTCATTCTCAGGACCTAGAACAATTGGGACTTCCCAATCAGCTGTAGTGGTAAAGAACCTGCCTGCCAATGCAGGAGACACAGGAGACATGAGTTCAGTTCCTGGGATGGGGAGGTCCCCTGGAGGAGGAAATGGCAAACCACTCCGATATTCATGCCTAGGAAATCCCATGGACATAGGAGCCTAGCAGGCTACAGTCCACGGGGTCACAAAGAGTCCCTCACAATGGAAGCAACTTAGCCCACACATAAACAGAACAAACTAAAGAGAAAAGGGTTAAAACCTTCAGTTTCTTACCTTACGATTTGCCATATTTCCACATATAAATGTTTCTTAAAGGCATAGTATTTTTTCTCTTGCAATCTGAGTCCTGAGATTCTAGTAGGAAGACTACCTAGGATCTAACAAAATTCTCCCTATGTGTTGTATCTCAAAGTAACATAAGAAATCACTTTGAATTCCCCATATGTAGAGTAATTTGTCCCACGGCTTGCATATGGCCAAATTTTAATCTTGGCCTGTTACTACTTCTTATCTGGTAATTGTATGTAAAGGAAATCTGATAGATACAGGAAAGCAGACAACAGAAATCCAGGTGATGTTTCCCAAAGCTTACTATTATTATATTTTACATACTTGTATTCTACACTATTTGTCACTGACAAGAAGATGGATGATAGAAAGTTAACTTTTAAAACTATAGAGTTGACCAACATAAAAACAACCATCAAAATTATGGAACTCTGAAGTAATTCCCTGACCAAATTGCAAGAGATCAAATTGCCAACATCCGCTGGATCATGGAAAAAGCAAGAGAGTTCCAGAAAAACATCTATTTCTGCTTTATTGACTATGCCAAAGCCTTTGACTGTGTGGATCACAATAAACTGTGGAAAATTCTGAAAGAGA
>SJYT01048351.1:222975-238518 GCA_006410635.1 Cephalophus harveyi | reverse complement strand
GAAGAGTTGACTCATTGGAAAAGACTCTGATGCTGGGAGGGACTGGGGGCAGGAGGAGAAGGGGACGACCGAGGATGAGATGGCTGGATGGCATCACTGACTCGATGGATGTGAGTCTGAGTGATATCTGAGAGATGGTGATGAGCAGGGAGGCCTGGCGTGCTGCAATTCATGGGGTCGCAAAGAGTTGGACACAACTGAACGACTGAACTGACTGAAGTAATTCTAATTCATCTCACTTAGACATTTTAACTGTGTTAAATAATGCTTATTACAAAAAAAAAGTGCTTAAAATGTATCCACATTCATTTGAATTAATGAATAATAGCATAGTCATTGGAGATGAAATATTTGAGTACGGCACACTCTGTTTTGACCCAAGTGTTCCAGAATCCATAGTTTGAACTTTTCATTACAAAAATGATACCAATGCAACAGTAAACAAATATGGTTTCCATTTGTTCTGAAAATAGCTTTTGGTCGAGGTGGCAAAAAGTCATAGGAAAGAGATACTTTTCAAAACCAAATCATCTAAATATCAATGGGCTATTGTTAGAAGATACTAGAATCCTATAGCCAATTGCTATTTGTTGAGTTTATTCAATACTTTTGTCTTTAGAGAGGGAATTAGTGTAATACATTAAAAATTATTGAAAGAATTTAGGTGATTCATTGATTTCTCTCACTCTTCCTCTTCGGATAACAATTTCTAAGGTTTTATTATATTTTGATACTTAAAACTCACAAAATTGGAACCAAAGGTGACCAACAATATATTTTTATTTCTTATGGGTTTTTTAGTACGAGATACATTCTGATTTCTCAGCCCTGTTAGGCTCAAATTATTTCACAACACATCTGTTTTTTGTAGAAATTTTGGAATATTTTACTACTCTTAAATTATTCTGTACTTGCTAATTCAGTTTCTTGTTAATGTGAAGTTTAGATAGTAACTGAAGGCAGTCAACTGAAATAAGATTAATAAATCAAAATCTTAGGTATTATACATATCTTTCTTTCAGAAAGCATTTGGAAAGGATCCTCATTTACCCTGTCTGGACAGAAGTGGTCAATAATTGGAAAGAGTTTATCAACCCTAATATCAGTGTCTCAGAGAAGTATGCGATCTTAAAAAGTGATATGACAAACATCAGGAAATTGTAGGTTTAGAAAATGGACAGGTTGGAAGTATCAGAGAAAAGATTTGTGACTGGCCAAATCTCAGACATTGTTGCAACAGTATTTATAGGACAACCACACATTTGAGAAAAGTTAGAGTTAAAATCTAATAGGACATTGTACCCCACCTTTTTTTTCTTTTGTACTCCAAATGTCAGATGATGTCTACAAAAGCCATACAGTTCAGTGGCAAAACTAGAATTGTACAAAAACAAAAAAAAAGAGCGAAAAAAATCTGAAAAATAAATGAAATAATGCTAAGGTCTTATTTATATTGCATTCAAAAAGTATTTCTAAGCATGAGAATTAAATCATACTGTTAGTACTGTTAAAGTTCTCACAAAAGCAGTTTTTACAGAGAAAAATGCTTAATATTTGCTTTAATATTAAACTACATGTCAAATATGAATTTTGAACTTTTCAGAACTCTATTAAACATATATTAAAATGAGCAACATAATATTAGTATATTTATGTTCATAAATATAGTTCATTTTACAATATATAGAACATGTAAGATGTAACATATTTTTATATAAAGAGCATCATTCTCAATAAGACATATATATAAATCCCTAAGCAGCCCTGTTTTTATCTAGCCTCATTTTCATTAAAAATGCATGGGTAAAATTAACACAGTGGATGTAGCTGTACAGCAGTTCAGCAGTACTGTTTGCTGTACAGCAGTAATGGTGCTCAACAGAGGCTGCTGAATCTGTGTAGTTTTGGATCTACCAATGACTTCTGGGAAAAACAGACCACCTGACCTGCCTCTTGAGAAATTGGTATGCAGGTCAGTAAGCAACAGTTAGAACTGGACATGGAACAACAGACTCATTCCAAATAGGAAAAGGCTGTATATTGTCACCCTGCTTATTTAACTTCTATGCAGAGTACATCATGAGAAACGCTGGGCTGGATGAAGCACAAGCTGGAATCTAGATTGCTGGGAGAACTGTTTATAATAGCCAGGACATGGAAACAACCTAGATGTCCATCAGCAGATGAATGGATAAGAAAGCTGTGGTACATATACACAATGGAGTATTACTCAGCCATCAAAAAGAATTCATTGAATCTGTTCTAATGAGATGGATGAAACTGGAACCTATTATACAGAGTGAAGTAAGCCAGAAAGAAAAACACCAATACAGTATACTGACACATATATATGGAATTTAAAAAGATGGCAATGATGACCCTGTATGCGAGACAGCAAAAGAGACACAGATGTATAGAACGGACTTTTGGACTCTGTGGGAGAGGGAGAGGGTGGGATGATTTGGGAGAATGGCATTGAAACATGTATACTATCATGTAAGAATGAAGCACCAGCCTATGTTCGATACAGGATACAGGATGCTCGGGGCTGGTACACGGGGATGATCCAGAGAGAGGAAATGGGGTGGGATGTGGGAGGGGGATTCAGGATTGGGATCTCATATACACCCATGGTGGATTCATGTCAATGTATGGCAAAACCAATACGGTATTGTAAAGTAAAATAAAGTAAAAATTAAAAAAAAATAAAAATTTAAAAAAAAAAAAAGATTGCTGGGAGAAATTCCAATAATCTCCGATATGCAGATGACACCACCCTTATGGCAGAAAGTGAAGAAGAACTAAAGAGCCTCTTGATGAAAGTGCAAGAGGAGAGTGAAAAAGTTGGCTTAAAACTCAACATTCAGAAAACAAAGATCATGGCATCTGATCCCATCACTTCATGGCAACTAGATGGAGAAACAGTGGAAACAGTGTCAGACTTTATTTTGGGGGGCTCCAAAATCACTGCAGATGGTGACTGCAATCATGAAATTAAAAGACGCTTACTCCTTGGCAGGAAAGTTATTACTAGCCTAGACAACATATTAAAAAGCAGAGACATTACTTTGCCAACAAAGGTCCGTCTAGTCAAGGCTATGGTTTTTCCAGTAGTCATGTATGGATGTGAGAACTGGACTATAAAGAAAGCTGAGTGCTGAAGAATTGATGCTTTTGAACTATGGTGTTGCAGAAGACTCTTGAGAGTCCCTTGGACTACGAGGAGATCCAACCAGTTCATCCTAAAGGAAATCAGTTCTGAATATCCATTGGAAGGACTGATGTTGAAGGTGAAACTCCAATACTTTGGCCACCTGATGTAAAGAGCTGACTCACTGGAAAAAGACCCTGATGCTGGGAAAGAGTGAAGGCAGGAGGAGAAGGGGACAACAGAGGATGAGATGGTTGGATGGCATCACCAACTCAATGGGCATGTGTTTGAGTAAACTCTGGGAGTTGGTGATGGACAGGGAAGCCTGGTGTGCTACAGTCCATGGGGTCACAAAGAGTTGGACACAACTGAGCAACTGAACTTAACTGATGATTTCTGTTACCCTTCTCAAACTCATACCAAAATACACATGGGTGCAAGTGATATCATTTTATATATAACTTTGAATCCTCATTAATTTGAAAAGCAATGTCATTTCCAACTTTACATCTTTGACTATTATTAACAACAGAATACTTCCTAGACACCTCAAGTTAATACCAGCATTCTAGTGGTAGTGGTTTAGTTGCTGAATCGTGTCTGACTTTTGTGATCCCATGAACTGTAGCCTGCCAGGCTTCTTTGTCCGTGGGATTTTTCAGGCCAGAATACTGGAGTGGTTTGCCATTTCTTTCTCCAGGGATCAAACCCTGGTAAAGATTCCTACTTTGCAGGCCGAATCTTTACCAAGTGACTGAGGTTGGGGGTCAGGGAAGCCCTGACCTCATTTGGAAGATTTCATGGGTCAGTTAGCTCCTTGAGTTTCCAGCATTGGTCCCTGCTTAGTCCCAGCACATGGCTTGAGAAGGACATATTGCCAGCATTCAACAGTTGTGGAACTCAACTCAGCATCCACTGTGTGGCCCTACTATTAAGGAATGGTTTCTCCTCACTAATTGCAAACAAGAACTGCCAAACACAATTTGTTCCTCCAGACTAGCTGTCAGCACTTTTAATCCATATTAAAGTAAGCATGCTTACAAAGGAAAAAAAATAGCTTACTTTTATAAAGTTTTGAAATGATTTATAAATTTTTTATAAATATGTATTTTAGTCTTCTCCATTTTGTCTCTTCTTTCTTGAGATTTCAATACAACAGTGGCAGCGGGGGAAGCTACTCACACTTGAACGTTTTGTGTTTATAAATGTGTGTGTATATGCACGTGTGTGTGTGCTTAGAAAAAGGTAATACTGTCTAAAAATGTCTCTGAAAGAAATCCAGTAGAAGAAAGATCCCTATTCTATACAATGGCTATATTGTATAGAATACAATACAATGGCTATTTACCTATCATCTATAGATTATGATAGGTAAATAGCTTAGGTAAATATTATCTATAGATGATAGGTAAATCTTGAAACTTGGACTTACACTTTAAATTCTGATTTTGGAGAAAAGTTTTGTTTCCAACACACTTGTCTCAACTTCTCACAATTCAGATTCCTAAATATGTTTTTAAAACTAGGAAATGACAACAGATGGGCCCTAATTCTCCAACCATATTTTCCATTTCAGTTCAAGTCACTCAGTTGTGTCTGACTCTTTGTGACCCCATGGACTGCAGCACACCAGGGCTCCCTGTCCATCACCAACTCCCAGAGCTTGCTCAAACTCATGCCCATTGAGTCTGTGATGCCATCCAACCATCTCATCCTCTGTTGTCCCCTTCTCCTCCTGCCTTCAATCTTTCCCAGCAGAAGGGTCTTTTCCAGTGAGTCAGCTTTTCTCATCAGGTGGCCAAAGTATTGGAGTTTCAGTTTCAGCAGAGTCCTTCCAATGAATATTCAAGACTGATCTCCTTTAGGAGCGACTGGTTGGATCTCCTTACAGTCTAAGGGACTCTCAAGAGTCTTTTCCAACACCACAGTTCAAAAGCATCAATTCTTTGGTGCTCAGCTTTTTTTATGGTCCAACTCTTAAAGAAACAAAATTTTCATCTCCATCTCAGTTGAATGCTTAAAATAATCAACACATAACATAGTGCATAATATCAAACTTCTACAAAAACTTTAAAATGTTTATAAAACTTTGCAAAATAAATAAAGCTGCATTTTCTTCAGTGAAGGTATGCAAAACCACCCCAATGGAAGCAGAAATGACTAGATCATAGTGAGCAGGTCTTTTGATATCTTTTTGTCCAAGAATAATATGAAAAATCTTTCCCTTTTTGGGGGCACAACTGAACTGGAATGCCTATTAAATTAAGACAAAATACAGTCGCAGGTCATAAAACTCTCATTTTTGTATAAACATCTATAGTCTCAACTGCAAATTAAATTTCTATGTCATTGTCAGGCTAATTTTCCAAAAATGCTTTTTTGACAAAAGTTTTATTGAATGTTTCTTACGTGCTAAGCACTATGCTAAACAACTTTTAGGCATTATCTCATCAGGTCTCACACCTATGAGGCAGATACCATTAAAATCTTCACTGTACAGATGGAAAAGGAGGTTTGAGGAGGTTAGGCCACTTGCCCAAGGTTGCAACAGCTATCACATGATAGAACTATGTTTTTAGACATAGGTCATTTTAACTTCAGAACTCAAGCTACTTATAATCATGTATTCTTCTGCCTGAAAAATCTTCAGCTCATGTTCCCTGATGCACATTAGACAAGGAAGAGCTTGTAGAATCTCAGCTTAAGAAACAACAGTTTTCCTTTGAGAGTGGTGGTCCTCTAGTCTCCTGAGTTTTTTGTCTCTCTGACAGCTCTAAGGCTAGGGTGGGCACTAAGTGTAATGAGGAGAGGACAGTGTTTTTACTTCTGTCTGTTATTTGTCAGCATGCAGGACCTGGCCTTCAACACAATAAAAAGATGATCTCTGACGCAAACTTACTTTTCTACCTTTCAAAGCGAGGCTTTTCACAGTATGGTCCAGATCCAGGCTTATTTAAGGTTTAATCACTCAAGAAATCAGAGCTTCCCTGATGGCTCAGCGGGTAAGGAATCCGCCTGCAATACAGGAGACGCAGGAAACGTAGCTTCGATCCCTTGGTCAGGAAGATGCTCTGGAAAAGGAATTGGCCACTTGCCCCAGTATTCTTTCTTGCAAAATCCCATAGACAGAGGAGCCTGGTGGGGTACAGTTCACAGGGTCACAAAGAGTCGGACATACCTGAGCCACTGAAGTACATATGCATTCAAGAAATCCATTTTTATTGATCATCTACTATATGATTTTCTTACTTTCACATTAAAGAAATTTATGAAGAAATGAAATATGCACATAATTTATTTTCTATGCACTGAGTGAAAAATACTCAAAATTCAAGAGCATCCTAGTATGAGTATAGGGAGTTCATTGATAATCCATACCCACTGAATAATTTAAATGGAAGAAAAGAGAGCTATGCAAGTTAACAATAGTTCATTAGTTTTTCAGGCACCCAGTATTTCAGGCCATATAGAGTAGAAAAAAAAATCAACTTATGTTATCATTCTAGTAGAATATTTACTTTAAAATATTTCTAAAAAGGCTAACATTGATCTAATATATAAAATTAAGAAAAGCATCTATTACTGATTTAAACATGTGCAGTGTTTTCTTTCATATCAAATCCTAGAAATAAATTTCCTCAGAATCAGTTCCTTTTAAAAGAGGTTTTATATATATATAAATTTCCCACTATTTCACAATTCTAGACCCGATTACGTTGTTATGTTACCCTCTGGCAAGGGCTGCAGAAAGTGAAACCTCATAACCCCTTGACAAATTTTCCTCTCTCTTCTTAACTGGAAATGAAAGAGTGAAAATTTGTGCTGAATGAGATCCAACCTGAAGTTCTGTCTGCAAAAAAGACGCAGACATTTCAAACCCTTCCTCTTCTCTTTTTCTCTGAAAATATAAAGAGGACAGTTCTCCATGGGGACTTTTCCTTTCAGAGTAACAATACTTGAAAGTTGAGGATTCATCCACTCTGACCACCTGTTTAAAATGCCCAAGACGTCCTTGGCCTATTGCAGCAAGTGGTCGGTAAATTTGAGCAAACTTGAATTTCTTGCATTCCTCCCACCTGCCACATTTCCTTAACTGAAAGCAAAAAGTGTTGCAATTGTATGTATTCCCGTGAGCCTGCAGAGATTCACAGAGTTCTAACAGACATTGCTTTACGTTTTTAAAATAGGACAAAGCAGTCTGAAAATAGTGAGGTTTGGGGGTAGATCTGGTTTTAAAAAGACTTAAATATGGTAAAATCAATCTAAAAACTGTTCCAGGCAGCTGAGAGGCTGGGGATAACACGAGCAAAGGGCATAAAGGGAGCTCTGAAGAGCCAGTACTAGTTGCTAATACTTAATCTCTTTAAATAATGAATTAGCTGCTCATATCTACTGTGGCTGCTAAGAGAAAGCACTTTCTTTGTGGAGTGAAGTAAAGCTTGAATACCTATGAATTATTCAATATAAAGTGTGCCGGTTAAAATGCCTTGATATTGGAAGTCAAGTGTAAGATTATCTCTTGTCTGTCAAAAACCATCTCTACCGTGTTACTGAGCCCTAGAGGAGGGGCTCAAGGAGTGAGAAAGGAAAGAAGGAAAGCCATCCAGAAACAACATAATAAAGCACTAAGCACTCAAAACGAGTGGGGAGCGGCTTCCTCACTGTGGGGAAACCTTTCCTGACATGCCCTCTCTAAGCAGGACTTTCACGGCTCACAGCCATTACCCTCTCTGCTCTTCAGGATGATAACATGGAAAAGTTTACTAAGTCCTTTCCATTGGAGACAATAGATACTAATTCACCAACTACTGCTGGCTTAAAGAAACACTTCCCTTCCTGAGGTATCTACTGAGAGTTGAGTGATGATCTTTTGATCAACTTAGAAGTTTTAAAGGAAAGCCGATAAACCACAGAGTATACTGAAATGTAGACCACGGCAAATTTCAATGCACACTGTTTCATTATCTATTACTCTATGAAGTAATTTCATATTCAACTGCTTATTTTTTTTCTTTCCTAGATGTTCTCCCAGATTTTTTTTTTTTTTGATAACTCATAAAAATAATTTGGTGCATGGACAATCAAAATCCCCAAATCCACAAGGTTCTTTTTAAAAATGAAGTACTCATATGTATGCTATGCCTTCAAAAAGCATTCATTAAGTGCTAGTTATGGGAAGGTACTGTTCCAGGTCCTGGGAACAAAAAGATTAATAGAAATATCCATGCCCTAAAGACATTTGCAGTATAGACAGGAAAACAGATGCACAAATATTAAATCCAAAATGTGTCATAGATGATATGATAGAATATCCCAAAGGAGAGAGGGCAATTGATTTGAGCGGGGAATGGGGACAATCAGGGAAAGCACATAGAAAATATAAGGCTAGAGGTTAAATTTGAAGGAATATGAAGGAAGTTCATCTGGGCAGATTTGGGGAGGGGGCTTTTATGAATAAGTATGAGAATGAGTACATGTGAAATGCTGAGAAGATGACCTGGCATGCTAGGAGAACAGCAGCCATCTGGGTGTGGATAAAGCATCATATAGAGGCTGACAGGTAAAAACCAGTCTAGGCTATACGCAGAAGGCTGAGGTGGAGAACATGCTTAAGAAGTTTGAACTGTATTCTCTAAACATGAAAAGATAATCCAGAGGTTAGGCAGAAAATTAACATCTTAAGTTTCTTGTTAAGGAAGGTCCCACTGATGGTCAAAGTGCCTGAGAAAGTGCAAAGCTGAGAGCGGGAGGCCCAGTTATGTTCCAAGAACCAATGCTTCTGTAGCAGAGATGAAAAAGAATAAGGACTGGTGATTAAATGATTTGAAGAAAAACAGTGGCAGAAGGATATAATTAAACTTCCAGGTATCTGATTCAGATGAATGATACAATGATACAATGTCACTGATATTTCAAGAGATAAGAATACAGTAATCAGAATAAGTTAGGAGATAAAGAGAATAAATCCGATTTTGGATTTGTTAAACAGAGCTTTCCAACAGACATTTCAATGTTGCAACCTCAAGCTACAGCTGAACTTGGCTAAAGATGCAAATTTGAGAGTCATTAGCTAGCACACTGTGAGTAAAGACGTAGGTACCAATGCAATGAACGTGAACTTGCACAAGCTCCAGTAGATGGTGAAGGACAGGGAGGCCTGGTGTGCTGCAGTCCATGAGTCACAAGCAGTTGGACACAACTGGGCAACTGAACAACGACAACATGGGTGAAAGAAACAAAAAAGTGCATAGGACTCCAGGGAAACCAGTTCTTAAAGGCAGGCAGAAGAAGAGAATAACAAATTTAGAGAAATTCAAGAACATTTTTTGGGTAGGTTCAAAACTAAACAATGAGGAAGCTTTAAGAAAAAAAAATGGCCAACAGATTCAAATGCCCCTTAGGAGTCAAGTATGGTAAAGATTAGAAATTATCTAAAGGATTTGGCAACTAGGGGATCATGGATGATTATTTTGACAGCAGCTAGTTCATAGTGGCAGAAATAGAACAGTGGAAATCAAATTATCCAGGATTAAATAGGATAGTAAGAAATTTAAAGCTATTTGTATAGACAGTTCTTTAGAGAATGGCAATAGGAGGCACAGTAGGTTGAACCGTTCCCCCTGAAAGATATATTCCGAGTCTCAGTCTCTGGTGAGCATGACCATAACCTTGTTTGCAAACATAGTCTCCGCAGATGTAGTTAGTTAAGCTGGTAAACCTCGGCCCTCCCTGGCCAGTCACTGCATCACCGTCTTCCCTCTGTGGGTCACTAAATCTCTCCTTCCTTAAAAAGACAACAATCATACTGGATTAAGGGCCCCATCCTACTCTAGCATGACCTCATCTTAACCAATTACATCTGCTATGACCGTTTTTTCCAAACAAGGTCACATTCTGAACTACCAGGGGTTATGATTTCAACATATATTTGGAGAGAGGGGTGGGGACAGGATTCAACCTGTTACAGTCTCCTAGAGACAAAGTAATCTAGCAAATAGATATAGACAAATACAGAAAATGATATAGACACATACACAGAGATATAAATACAGACATGGATATATAAAATGATTGAGGCCCAGCATTTTTTTTCACTAACTCAGGTCACACACCAAGTTAGTATTACAGCCTGCATTAGAACCCAGTTCTGCAGATTTTTAACTGCCCTTTCTGTGCTCCGTACACCTCCCCACAACTCCTCAAAAGGCTTCACGTGGCTATGTGGATATAACCCAAACTCTTTAATATGGTCTAAGGATCTATATCATCTGGCCACAGCCTCAACTCAAGCTGCTTATCCCGTTTTCTATGCTCCAATCACACTAACCTTTTCCTAATTTCATAAATCTGCTGGCTTCCGTTCGCTTTACTCCACACTGCACAGGCTAATTCCTTTACCTTGCAACTGATACTCACTCTGTGGCCCTGCTCACTTTTCCTTCTTTGCATCTCACCAGAAATTCATTTCCCCAAGAAAAACCAATACTGAGTACCAGATTAAGTTAAATTCTACTTTTGTACTCTTCTGTGGCATCCTTATATTTGGGAAAACTTCCCTCAGTTATTAAGTTGTATATGTTTTACGTATATTTTTCCTAATCGACGATAAGCACTGAAACATGTGAATCTTCTCAAGATTATGGCAAAGTGCTCGGTGCCCAGCACAGGCATTTTGTTGTTATTCAGTCGCTGGTGGTGTCTGACTCTGTGACTCCATGGACTGCAATATGCCAGGCTCCTCTGTCCTCCACTATTTCTCAGAGTTTGCTCAAATTCATGTCCATTGAGCTGATGACACTATCTAACCATTTCATCCTCTGTTGCCCCTTTCTTCCACCTGCCCTCAATTTTTCACAGCATCAAGTTCATTCCAGCAAGTCGACCCTTTGCATCTCTTGGCCGAAGTATTGGAGCATCAGCATCAATCCTTCTGATGAATATTGAGTTGATTTCCTTTATGACTGACTGGCTTGATCTCCTTCCAATCCAAGGGACTCTCAATAAAGTCTCCTCCAGCACCACAGTTCAAAAGCATCAATTCAAAATTTGGAGCTCATCCTTCTTTATGGTCCAAATCTCATAGCTTTAACTATACAGACCTTTGTCAGCAAAGTGCTATCTCTGCTTTTTACTACACCGTCTAGAAGTTTTCAATTCACATACTGCTGAAGTCTAGCTTGAAGGATTTTGAGGATAACCTTACTAGCAGGTGAAATGAGCACAACTGTATGGCAGTCTGAACATTCTTTGGTGTTGCCCTTCTTTGGGATTGGAATGTACACTGACCTTTTCCAGCTCTGAGGCCACTTCTGAGTTTTCCAAATTTGCTGATATATTGAGTGCAGCACTTTAACAGCATCATCTTTAAGGATATTAAATAGCTCAGTGGAATGTACTTACTGACAGAAGCAAAACACCCTGCCTTCCCCTATCAGATGGCTGAGAAGGCAATCTGGACATGATGAAACACGTGGATCCTTGCTGTTCCTCCAAATCTCACATTTGAATGGACCACTCTCTTTCTGGGACATTCTTACCCCAGATAGCTTCACAATTTTACTCTTTAGTTTCTTCAAGGATTTTTTTCCAATGCCACCTTGATAATGACTCTTTGGGACCCCATGGACTATAGCTCACCAGGCTCCTCTGTTCATGCAATTCTCCAGCCAAGAATACTGGAGTGGGTAGCCATTCCCTTCTCCAAGGGATCTTTCCAACCAAGGGATTGAACCCAGATCTCTTGCATGGCAGGTGGATTCTTTACCATCTGACCCACCAGGGAAGCCCTATTTATCAACTAGCCTGAATTTAAAACACTAACCTCATCCTTCTGACCCTGTACTACTTTACTACTTTCTCTTTTCTATGGTAGTTATTGCTTTCTAACATACTATAATTTTTTTTTTTTTTTTTGCTATTTATTGCCTGTCTTCCCCTACTAAAAATATGAATTATTTTGGGCAGAGATCCTTATTGTATTCAATAATGTATCCTGACTACCAGGGCAGTATCTAGCATGTAGTAACAGGATTTTCAAAATTAATTATTATATGAATGTATTCCAGCAATATGAAAAGGTACCACTCAAACTATGTCCTATATAAAATCAGTACATATCCTCCTCTGCTAGCATCAGAAACAGGTATATGGTCTGTATTTTATTCTATGTAATTTCTTTTTTTAGAGAAAAAATAATATTGCTACATTTTGCATGCTTTGTGGTCCACATAAAAATGTCAGTTTCAACACAGAAGAGAAGTATTAAAGTAAAAGTAATAGCTAACCTCTGTTTTCCAATATTATTTGGCAAAAACAGAGAACTAAGCATGAAATTCAGTAACTGAACTAATCTCTGATCCTTCCTGACAACTTAAATCACTTGACATATTGCAATATTTCTGCAATTTCCAGTGATTTGCTTAAAGCCTGCTTCTACCTACTACTCTGCACACAAAGCCGGCTTAGATCTAACCACTTTATGAACATTTCATAAACCTAACAAAACCAAAACCATAACAATAAGCACTGCCTCGTGTTTACATTTAGATTTTAAAATGTAGCAAAATTTATGGCAATTAAAAAAAAAATCCTGAAGCAATTATAGCTAATACACTCATCCATGTGGTTACTGCCCTTTCCTGTTCTCATGTTCTTTTTTGATCTCAACTGCCTGCAACTGCCCAAGGAAGACAACACCTTAATATGCCAGTTAAAGGCACTCCAGCCACCCACCACACCTCTTGCTGGCTCCCCATTTCTGCTGCTGCTTCCAACTCTGTCTTCATCTGTTTGGATGAAGAGAACACCACTAACTGGGGGCCTTATAATAACAAGGATTTCTTCCTCATAATTCTAGAGACTGGGAAGTCTAAGTTCAAGGTGTGAGCAGATTCGGTATCTGATAAGAGCCTATTTCCTGGTTCAGAGACTGTGGTCTTCTCACTGCTGTCATATGGCAGAAGGAGGGAGAGAGAGCTCCCTGGGGTCTCTTCAATAAGAGCACTAATCCCATTCACAAGAGCTCCCCACTCATGACCTAATTACCTCTCAAAGGCCCACCTCCAAATACCATCACAGTGGGGATCAGGTTTCAACATAATGAATTCTAGGGGAACACATTCACTCTATAACAACCATCATAGACAAGCTCTCTTGAACTCAGCCTCATCCAAAGTTATTTTGCTGCTTCTGCCAACACAGCCATTCCCTTTTCACTGATTCTACTCCCCTGACATTACTTTGATGTTCCACATTCTAAAACATGAACAAATGCTAGCACCATTGTCTTGGGCAACCAATTTAATGTCATTTTTGCCATATCTGTTCTCACCGCTTGTTTCTAGGAGGTAAACAAACAAGAGTTGAGATTTTTCATTACCTGTTAAAAACTTGCTACAATATTTCTGACCTGATCAGAAGAAAGATTTAACTGAATAAGCTGAAGTCCTATCCTAGGGACACTGTGTGCTCAACCAGCCCACCAAGTTAATTCCAAGCAGCTCATAAAAGTCCTTGTGAAAGTGAAAAAGTGTTTAGTCACTGAGTTCTGTCCAACTCTTTGTGACCCCATGGGCTGCAGCCCACCAGGCTCCTCTGTCCATGGATTCTCCAGGCAAGAGTACTGCAGTGGGTTGCCGTTTCCTTCTCCAAGGGATCTTCCTGACCCAGGGAGTAAACCGGGGTCTCCTGCACTGCAGGCAGACTGTCTACCATTTGAGCCACCACCCTTAGGCTCTTTTCAATATCAAGCAGGTCAGATGAGACCTTCTTCACGTCCTAGCTAAAGCCTACAGATCCTACAAGGTCTCTGACTTCCTCACACCTTTAACAATTCTAGGTTACCAAATAACTCAAGAAATTAGGCAAAGTCTAAAAAGTATTTATCTTTTGACTATCTACCCTTTTCCAATTGAGTTCAGTTTGCACAGAAAACTGTTTTGGGGCTGAAACACTGCAGCTAAATTTCTCATACAAGTATATAAATACAGAGAATATGTCAAAGTTCTGTATTGGGCCATGAACACTGTTGCTACTGATTTCTCTACAGTACCCAATACTCTGGGAATGGTTTAATTTAGTTCATTTTATTTATTTCCATGATAATAGGCTTGTATGAAGCCCTCAGAAAATCTGTTGCCTTGCATCATCAATACTCCATAGAGTGCTAGATTTTTGTGAGACACCCTCTAACACTTGGAAGTCTAGACTATGGCCACAAAATCATTTAGGTTTGTTTAAAACTACCTTATTCTTGTGAAGAGTAAATTCTCCTCTTTATTTTTTTATCATTATACTCTACCTGAGCTAAATATCTCATATAAATGAATGTATAATGATACTAAAGCACAGAACTGGAGACCAAGATAGAGATTAGGTTTCTGAACAAGTTAGAAACCCAGATGTTACAATGGATAATTCATCTAAACTTGAACTGATACCAAAAGTGATTTGACTGTCAATCTCCAAGTTCTGGAGCACAACTCCAAGCCCTGGATTTGACATCTTTACTATAGCTTCCTCTTCTCCCTCCCCACAGCCACAACTTGGATCAGGTCATCAGTGCTTTTAACCTAGATCACTCCCACAGCCTCCTATGAGAGCTTCTTGCCACATGTGCAACTGCAGGTAGACAGATGCAAATAGAAAGTATCAGGACCCTCCTCACCACCTAAAATCCTTCAGTAGGTCTCCACTGCTTTCAGAAGAAGGTACACACACTTTCACACACCACCAAGTGGGTCTTTTAATGTAATGTTATTGGCAGATTCCGAAACTTCCTCTTCCTCATCTATCAGTTCAGTTCAGTTCAGTCGCTCAGTCGTGTCCGACTCTTTGCAACCCCATGAATTGCAGCATGCCAGGCCTCCCTGTCCATCACCATCTCTCAGAGTTCACTCAGACTCACGTCCATCGAGTCCATGATGCCATCCAGCCATCTCATCCTCGGTCGTCCCCTTCTCCTCCTGCCCCCAAACCCTCCCAGCATCAGAGTCTTGTCCAATGAGTCAACTCTTCACATGAGGTGGCCAAAATACTGGAGTTTCAGCTTTAGCATCATTCCTTCCAAAGAAATCCCAGGGCTGATCTCCTTCTGAATGGACTGGTTGGATCTCCTTGCAGTCCAAGGGACTCTCAAGAGTCATCTCCAACACCACAGTTCAAAAGCATCAATTCTTGGCACTCAGCCTTCTTCACAGTCCAACTCTCACATCCATACATGACCACAGGAAAAACCATAACCTTGACTAGACGGACCTTAGTCAGCAAAGTAATGTCTCTGCTTTTGAAAATACTATCTAGGTTGGTCATAACTTTTCTTCCAAGGAGTAAGCGTCTTCTAATTTCATGGCTGCAGTCACCATCTGCAGTGATTTTGGAGCCCAAAAAAATAA
>SJYT01048351.1:200541-217439 GCA_006410635.1 Cephalophus harveyi | reverse complement strand
CTTGAGAGTCCCTTGGACTGCAAGGAGATCCAACCAGTCCATTCTGAAGGAGATCAGCCCTGGGATTTCTTTGGAAGGAATGATGCTAAAGCTGAAACTCCAGTACTTTGGCCACCTCATGCGAAGAGTTGACTCACTGGAAAAGACTCTGATGCTGGGAGGGATTGGGGGCAGAAGGAGAAGGGGACGACCGAGGATGAGATGGCTGGATGGCATCACAGACTCGATGGACATGAGTCTGAGTGAACTCCAGGAGATGTTGATGGACAGGGAGGCCTGGCGTGCTGCGATTCATGGGGTCGCAAAGAGTCGGACACAACTGAGCGACTGAACTGAACTGAACTGATACGCTTCTAATATTTGATTTTCCATTTATTAATAGATAAAACTCAAAAGGTTTGGTAAATTTTGAATTGCAGAATTCACACATGTCTATATAATAACAGATTTTACTATCTTTAATATTGGGGAAGGGATTCCAGGTGGACAAAAATTCAGTGCATGTGGAAAGGGAGAAAAAGAAGGGGAGGGAGAGAAGGTGAGAGAGAGACAAACAGAGGATTAAAAAGAAAGAATCTCTGCCAAAGAAATTAAAAGTGAAAGCTTCACTAAGCTTTTAAAATCAGGCCAGTGTTTCAGAATAACAGGTAAAAGAAATCTGTATCTCTTTGATTAAAAATTATCAAGAAAGAAGTTGGATAACCAAATCAAGAAGCTACCCAAGAGAAATCAAGGAGTACTGTAATCAAGAAGGATTGGAAAACACATATGATACCCCAAAAGTAGCTGCACATATGTGTGTAATTGGCATTTTTTCCAATTCAACTTATAAGGCCACTATATTTATCACTCAGTAAGAGGAAATAGGTCTAATTTACCATGATGAAAAAGAATTCACTTTAACTAAATATTAACACATACCTTACACTTAATAGCTGAGAAAAGAAGAGAAGCAAAAGGCAAAGGAGAAAAGGAAAGATGCACCCATTTCATTTCAGAGTTCCAAAGAATAGCAAGAAGAGATAAGAAAGCCTCCCTCAGTGATCAATGCAAAGAAATAGAGGGAAACAATAGAATGGGAAAGACTAGAGATCTCTTGAGGAAAATTAGAGATACCAAGGGAATATTTCATGCAAAGATGGGCTCTATAAAGGACAGAAATGGTAAGTCCTTAACAGAAGCAGAAGATATTAAGAAGAGGTGGCAAGAATACACAGAAGAACTGTACGAAAAAGATCTTCATGACCCAGATAACCATGATGATGTGATCACTCACCTAGAGCAAGAATTCCCAGAATCTGAAGTCAGGTGGACCTTAGGAAGCATCATTGTGAACAAAGCTAGTGGAGGTGATGGAATTCCAGTAGAGCTATTTCAAATCCTAAAAGATGATGCTGTTAAAGTGCTGCACTCAATATGCCAACAAATTGGGAAAACGCAGCAGTGGCTACAGGACTGGAAAAGGTCAGTTTTCATTCCAATCCTAAAGAAAGACAATGCCAAAGAATGCTCAAATTACCGCACAATTGCACTCATCTCATATGCTAGTAAAGTAATGCTTAAAATTCTCCAAGCCAGGCTTCAACAGTACGTGAACTGTGAACTTCCAGATGTTCAAGATGGATTTACAAAAGGCAGGGGAACCAGACATCAAATTGCCAACATTCACTGGATCACTAAAAAAACAAGAGAGTTCCAGAAAAACATCTACTTCTGCTTTACTGACTACAACAAAGCCTTTGATTGTGTGGATCACAAAAAAAAACTATGGAAAATTCTTAAAGAGATGGCAGTACCAGACCACCTGACCTGCCTCCTGAAAATGTGTATGCAGGTCAGGAAGCAACAGTTAGAACTGGACATGGAACAACAGACTGGTTCCAAATAGGAAAAGGAGTAAGTCAAGGCTGTATATTGACACCCTGCTTATTTAGCTTATATGCAGAGTACATCATGTGAAGTGGCAGGCTGGATGAAGCACACGCTGGAATCAAGATTTCCGGGAGAAATATCAGTAACCTCAAATATGCGGATGACACCACCCTTATGCAGAAAGTGAACAGGAACTAAAGAGCCTAAAGAGGAGAGTGAAAAAGTTGGCTTAAAACTCAACATTCAGAAAATGAAGATCATGGCATCCGGTCCCTTCACTTCATGGCAAATAGATGGTGAAATAATGGAAACAGTGAGAGAGTTTACTTCTGGGTGTTCCAAAATCACTGCAGATGGTGACTTCAGTCATGAAATGAGAAGATGCTTGCTCCTTGGGAGAAAAGCTATGACCAACCTAAGAGCATATTAAAAATCAGAGACGTTACTTTGCTAACAAAGGTCTGTCTAGTCAAAGCTAGGTTTTCCCAGTAGTCATGTATGGATGTGAGAGTTGGATTATAAAGAAAGCTGAGGGACAAAGAATTGATGCTTTTGACCTGTGGTGTTGGAGAAGACTCTTGAGAGCCCCTTGGACTGCAAGGAGATCAAACCAGTCCATCCTAAAGGAAATCAGCCCTGAATATTCATTGCAAGGACTGAAGCTGAAACTCCAATACCTTGGCCTCCTGATGCGAAGAACCGACTCATTGGAAAAGACCCTGATGCTGGGAAAGATTGAAGGCAAGAGGAGAAGGGGACAATAGAGGATGAGATGATTGGATGGCATCACCGACTTGATGGACATGAGTTTGAATAAGCTCAGGGAGTTGGTGATGGACAGGGAAGCCTGGTGTGCTGCAGTCCATGGGGTCACAAAGAGTCAGACACAACTGAGCAACTGACCTGAATGAACACATACTAGATTTTGACATCTCTCTCATAGTTGATACTTAGCAAATATTTTAACTCATGATTTCAATAGATCTTAGAATTGGGTTTGTTAAAGGAGGAGACAAATCTGAAAGAATCCTCCAGGTAAAACTTATGCAGCCAGCATGTAACTTTCTGAGTTTGAGAAATTTAACTGAGTCTGAAGCCTGGTAATTCATTGTGGGTATCATGCTCTCTGTATATCTTCTGTGAATTTTCCAAATTAGGTTAAGATCTTTTCCTACTCAAAAATATACACCCTTGTTAGAGATCTTCAGGCTGAAACCAAATTCCTTACATTAGATATAATGCAAAGTTGTTATATATCAGACAGTATATGTCAAAAACACCGAGTTTGATGTTCATGACTGTGACTTTTCTTAACAAGATATATATGTACACATATATACATGTATCAAAATGTACTTTGCAAATATTAAGCAAATTAAGCATCTTCATAATTTTTTTAAATTGTTTTCCTCTTAGTTCTCACAGCATCATTATATACAATTGTACATTTAATGCACAGGTCAAAAGCTTCATTTTCAAAGACATACCAATAAGTATGTCTGTGTCTTAGAGGATTTTCATTTTTAAGACCATTTTCATTCACTGAAAATAAGTCTACTCAGAAGTATACTATGGATTTTATAACAAATATTTAAAATATACTTCTCCCAGGTCATTACTTTTGACTAAGGCATAATCTTCAGGGATTTGTGGAAACAGATATTAACATCAAAAAAGAAAAAATGGCTTATGCATTGTATCATATAGATCATCATAGCAATCTAGCTCTAACTGGCTTTCTCTTTGATTCCTCCTTCTCCATTACACAAATTAAGTAATTCTATCTGTACAAGGTTAAGCAAAATCTCTGGGCTTGGGAATTAAGTCTCCAAAAGCTAGTATTACAGAGACCAACTAAGTAAATTGTTTCTTTGTGGCTAGTGGGACTTTATTTTGGCAAGCCTCCAAATCAGAACTGACTTAGATAAGTATAGGGAAGATTCCTTAATGGCATAGAAAAAATAAGGTCTTTCTTACCAAAGAGAAATCTATGTATGCATTTTATCTACTTTATTTAGGAAAGCAGAACCACAACTAAGGACACTTAGGAGCTTGGATTTTCATCCTGTACCAGCTTTAATAATTGTATATACATATGTGAGTATTTTTGTTTGCTATATGATAAATGTATATACATGTATTTTATGCATTTATGTGAGTTATATGTATCATTATAAATATACCTGTGGTATGATTAAACATAAATAAGTATACTTACAGATATAGATTCCATTATAAAGCATACCTAGAAGCCATCAAACTTTTTACAACATATTCCACATTAACTCTTATATGACACTGACAATGTATTATAATTACCAAATTGTATGTTCTAGAACTCTGCCTTATCTTCTGATCCCCATCAGGGGATATACAGGGTTAAGCTTTTTAAATTGCAAATTTTAAAAGCATTGCTATATTCCTATTCAGAAACACAAATTAATTATAAACGCAAATAAAGAGTGAAATTGTGAAGGAAAAACCCTGGACAAATTCAAACATGAATTTATGAGAAGAGAAAGACAGGGAATTCTGTCATTGGTGTTAAACCCTCAAACTCTACTCCCTGGGCTTTCCCAGCGCTCATAAATGAGCACACTACCCCCACTAGAGTTGTTTCCTCCCAGAGTCTTTTCAGAAATTTGTCATATATTAATTTTCACAGCAATCATAAAACATAAAATGATTCCATCTTAAAGAGAAAGACAACAAGGTTATGTTAGGTTAAATAAATTGCTTAAAGTCACAGAATCATGATTAGAATCTATAGGTCCAGCTACAAGACTGCTGTTTATGTGGCTACACCAAGAATAAATATTTCCAACAGTGTGTGGATTCTTCAGCAAAGAAACTTTTTTAGATTCTTTTTTTTTTTTTAATCTGGATAAAGTCTGTATTGAATCTGTTACAATAATGTTTTTTGGCCATGAGCCATGTAGGATCTTAGCTTCCTGACCAGAGATCGAACCCTCATCCCCTGCATTGGAAGGCAAAGTCTTCACCACTGGACTCTCAGCAAAATTTTTGCCCTCTCAAACAGAATACAAATAGCAAGTGAACTGAGTAACTGATTGTAAGGTTGTATAAAATAAAAGAGGTAGATAAAAGAACAGAATGAGACACATGTCTGACACTCTAGGTACAAGTCCTGGAAGAAGGAGACATGTTAGAAACTTTGGGGGAATGTTAAAAACGAAAAGACTTTGCTCCAGTTCTCATCTGGGAATCTAGGAAGAGATTGCTTTGCGGCAAATTCCACTACCACCATCGACTGAGGAATTAGCAAAGCAGAATAATGTCAATAGGCAGAGAAATAAGCTGAGTTAGTACTTTCAAGCTGTCCTCCTCTCAAATGTAGTACAGAAAAGACTTGGAAGTTCCCTTGTGCTCTGAGAGAGAAATAAGGTACCTAAGATTTGTGGGGAGACAAGCTGTCAGCATGGGAAAGGCAGACAGCCTAAGGGAGTACCAGCCTCACCCCAGGCACTCTCTAGAGCCACTAGGAGCCGAGATGCAACCCATGAGAAATGGGGACGGGCTCCTTAGAAGTATGAAAACTAGATTATGAAAAAAAGAAACAGGAGGTCCATGAGTTATGAACTATAGCAACGGGAGAACAGGACAGCTAGTACACTATCAACCAACCACACCTCAACAGACACAGCCAGCCCTTACCCAGGGGCAACACAACTCCCTGCAGCCAAAGACAGCAGGGGATCAAGGGCCCCCCGCTTGGACTCAGCCCTGAGGTCATCAACATTTCTCTTAAAGCCAAGAATTACTTTGGGAAAAAGGGAGAAAAGGAAGAGGTCTGTGGATTAAATAAAAGATCAATTAAACCGGAAGAGTCTGAAGAACTAGAAACTCTCCAAATTTAAAGTTATTTGTTGCTGTTGTTCAGTCGCTAAGTCATGTCTGACTCTCTGCAATAACATGGACTGTAGCATGCCAGGCTTCGCCGCCTCCACTATCTCCTGGAGTTCGCTCAAGCTCATGTCCATTGAGTCAGTGATGCTATCTGACCATCTCATCCTCTGTCATCCCCTTCTCCTCCTGCCTCCAATCTTTCCCAGCAACAGGGTCTTTTCCAATGAGTCAGCTCTTCTCACTACATGGCCAAAGTATTGGAGCTTCAGCATCAGTCCTTCCAATGAATATTCAGGACTGATTTCCTTTAGGATGGACTGGTTGGATCTCCTTGCTGTCCAAGGGGCTCTCAAGAGCCTTCTTCAGGACCACAGTTTGAAAGCATCAATTTCTCGGCCCTCAGCCTTCTCTATGGTCCAACTCTCACATCAGTGTGTTTTCATCTCATGGCTACAGTAACCATCCACAATGATTTTGGAGTCCAAGAAAAGAAAATTGTCACAGCTTCCACTTTTTCCCCTTCTATTTGCCATGCAGTGATGGGATTAGATGCCATGATCTTAGTTTTTCGAATGTTGAGTTTTAAGCCAGCTTTTGCACTCTCTTCTTTCACCCTCATCAAGAGGCTATTAAGTTCCTCTTCACTTTCTGCCATTAGAGTGGTATCAGCCTCATATCTGAGTCTACTAATATTATAGATGAGTTGTTATTTTTCCCTCTCCACTACACAGCACAGTTGGGATCAAATGGGGAAATATCAGAGAGCAAGATTAAATGAGTTGTAGAATAAAGAAGTAATTATTTCTTTGGACATTTCATAAAGTATGAATACATTTTTAAACCACTGCAGAATCAACACACATTCAAAAATTGAGAATTACATAAATAACCATCTTCCTTTTAAAATGTTTCCTCCTTAATCACTCTAGTATTTGTGCTTTCTGTTCTCCTCCCCTCTTGGTTTTATTTGCCTCTGAAATAAGATAACGTGGAAACTGAAAAAAATAGAATGGCCTCTAAAACTACATGAGTATTTGTTCTAGCCTGCTGTTAACTCATTTGGGTACCAAAGCAAAGAAATTATATCTTTCTGCATCTTACTAAACTCTATAAAATGGAGATAACGTATAAACTCACTTCAGAGAGAGCTTCACAAGCTTTAAAAACTGCTTGTGAAACACTTTGCAAATCTTATACAATATAAATAATACTATATTTTTCCAACTGTTCCCAAAAGGGAATCAGGGCCTTGTCCTACCCTCCAGAGGTCAAGACAGAGTTAGGAGAAGAACTCCCTCCAGCCCTGCTACATTTCCTAGTATCTATTGGCCAAACCAGATGTTGGCAGGTATAAAATCTGAGACAGCTGGTTATCCAACCCCTTAGGGCCAAATGCTCCCCCAAAAATCACTTTTTTTGCAGCACACATCCTGATTCAGAATCTCTGAGCTAATTATCAGGGTTGTGATTCTCAACCTAATCATTTCTACTATGCCTCCAGAGTAAGCGAGACTCTCAAAATTAACACTTAGTATGCGGAACAGTACACAGACAATATGCAGATGGCCCACACCAGTTTAAAGCATTAAGGCAGTTTCCATTTCTGTTTATGCTCCTCGTAGGTTTATAAAATCATCAAAAACTATATACTGAGCTCTTATGGCATACAGCAGACTGCAGAGAGACAGCATGATGTAACCGATTTCCTATACCTTGAATTCAGGATTTGTAAAAATTGTAATGCAAAGAAGCATCTATGCACCTGATACTGCACAGAAAAACCACACAAACACACAGGCTTAAGTTAGTGCATTTGGTCAAAGGGTGATTGGTGATGAGAATTACACTGCCTTATCATTCTTTTCCTAGTCTGTCCAGAAAAACAGTCTATAGTCAGGGTTCAAATTGTTCAGGAAAGAATGAAAGAGATGTGGTTTTGACAGAGAAGAAGATGGAATTATTAGGTTGGTGCAAAAGTAACTGCAGTTTTGCATTGTTGAACTTTGCTGTTTGATTTTGGAATACTCTTAAATGTATGTGCTTATGTTATGTATCATTTTAATGTGCATTTCTTTTTTTTTTTTTTCTAATGACATTACTTGTTGTTTCTATTTATTTCAGACTAGGCAAATGATGTTATACAAAAAAGCAATTTTGAGCATGTTTAATTTGAGCTCAAAATGGGTCATAAAGTAGCAGAGACAACTCGCAACATCAACTACGTATTTGGACAAGGAACTGCTAGTGAACATACAGTGCAGGGGTGGTTCAAGAAGTTTTGCAAAGGAGATGAGAGCCTTGAAGATGAGGAGTGTAGTGACCAGCCATCAGAAGGTAACAACGACCAATTGAGAGCCATCATCGAAGTTTACCATCTTACAACTTCATGAGAATTTGCCAAAGAACTCAACATGGAACAGTCCATGGTCATTCAGCATTTGAAGCAAATTGGAAAGGTGAAAAAGCTTGATAAGTGGGTGCCTCGTGAGCTGACCACAAATCAAAAAAAAAATAGGTGTTCTGAATTGCCATCTCTTATCCTACCTAACAACAACAATTTCTCAATTGGATTGTGACGTGCATTAAAAAGTGGATTGTGTATGACAACCAGCAATGACGAGCTCTGTGGCTGGACTGGGAAGAAGCTCCAAAGAACTTCCCAAAGCCAAACATACAGCAAAACAGGGCCATGGTCACTATTTGGTGGTCTGCTGCCAGTCTGATCCACTTCAGCTTTCTGAACTCCAGCGAAACCATGACATCTGAGAAGTGTGCTCAGCAAATCAATGAGACACAGTGAAAACTGCAAGGCCTGCAGCCAACATCAGCCAACAGAATGTCCCAAGTCCTCCCCATGACAACACCCAACTACATGTTGCACAAGCAACATTTCAAAAGTTGAACAAATTGGGCTACAGAATTTTGCCTCATTGATCATATTCACCTGACCTCTTACCAACAGACTAACACTTCAAGGGTCTCCACAACTTTTGCAGAGAAAGCAGTTCTACAAACAGCAAGAGGCAGAAAAGGCTTTCAAGAGTTTGTCGAATCCTGAAGCACGGATTTTTATGCTACAGGAATAAACCAACTTATTTTTTCTTAGCATAAATGTGTTGATTGTAATGGTTCCTATTTTGATTAATAAAGATGTGTTTGAGCCTAGTTATAATTATTTAAAATTCATGGTCCGAAGCTGCACTTACTTTTGTACCAACCTAATATAATGAACTGTGGTGTTGGAGAAGACTCTTGAGAGTCCCTTGGACTGCAAGGAGATCCAACCGGTCCATCCTAAAGGAGATCAGTCCTGGATGTTCATTGGAAGGACTGATGGTGAAGCTGAAACTCCAATACTCTGGCCACCTGATGCAAAGAGCTGACTCATTTGAAAAGACCCTGATGCTGGGAGGAATTGAGGGCAGGAGGAAAAGGGGACGACAGAGGATGAGATGGTTGGATGGCATCACCGATTCAATGGACATGGGTTTGGGTGGACTCCAGGAGTTGGTGATGGACAGGGAGACCTGGCGTGCTGCGGTTCATGGGGTCACAAAGAGTCAGAAACAACTGAGCGACTGAACTGAACTGAACTGAATTTAATGATCACAGAAGACAGTGACTGCAGAAGTACAGAGGAAAGAAACAGAAAAATGATGCTTCTGACAATTGTTTAAATTTTGCTTAATGCTAAGAAGATATACAATCAATGGGCAATCTATTATATATCCACATCATCACATATACTGGGGCACAGAGCGGAATAGTGCTTAAGGGTGGGATGAGATTATTGGGGGTCAAAACCTGGCTTCTCCACAGACCAGCCTCATAAACTTTGGCAGGGTATTTATTCTTAGTTCCCTCCTATGTAAAACTGGAATAATAGTAATACTTACTTCATGGGATTGTCATAAGAATTAAGTAATAACATGTGAGCTTTTTAATACAATGCCTGCCACAAGCATCTAATAAGACTTAATAGTTGATACTGCTGTTATTATTTAAAAATGGATTTCTGGGATTGATCTGTGAAAAATATAAATTACAACCCTAACTCCAAATTTAATTGTTACTTAATACCTGATACTGTAGTTTATTCATAAAAAGTAGAAAAAAGTTGCTTGTTCACCCATTAAATGTATGTTTCATTTATAAAATAAGTATATTAATATTTTCAGACAAGATTCTTTGAAGATTAAGTATTACTACGCAGGCAAAATGCTTAATGTAGTTCCTAGCACGTAAGTGCTCAAAACTGTCAGTTGTTCTTATCATCATCATCATCATCTCAGTGATTTAACATTATCATCATCAATTAGGTAAAGAAAAACTGGGACTCTGATAAAGAAAATGATATTGAGGAAAGAAATGAAAGGAAAATGTCTAGAGGATATATTTTCCTCTGCTTTCATTGCAAACTGAGGAGATGTGGAATAGATTCTTACCATGATATAGATAAAGAAGGCTGAGTAATTGATGGAGCTGAGACAAACAGGAGACGTTTTCTTAATTTTGAAAGGAATAATTAGTATGTTTTTACTATATAGGCCAAACATTGCACTGTGTGTTTCACAAACATTAGCTCCTGTAACATTTACAATCAGTTTATAAAATACAAACTATCGTTGTCACCCCATATTATCAACACAAATGTTAGCTAGACAGGCGGGAACATCTTGATAGGAGTCTTAAGGCTAGTAAGCAGTGGTCAGAGTCAGGACCTGAATGTAGGTCTACCTAGTTCTAGTTCAGCCTCTTTCCAATAGTGTGTCCTTGGAAACTTTGAAGGAGGGTCTTCAGAGAAACAAAAGGAGGCAAAAGAAAAGAGGTATCTGTGAGAGAGTGTCTCTAACTTGAAAGCCAGAACTATCCAAGCATTCTCCCATTACAGAGAGCAGCCTCTCATTACCCATTCCTCTAGAAATATACTTGGCGTTTTTCCTTACTATACTATGCATCACTTTAGAATGATTTCCTGGGAAGTTCAATGTTGAAAATTATTGTACTCATGCTGGGAATCTACTACAACATTTCACAGAGTCAATCTAAACAATTCCCAGATAAAAAGAGAACTTGGGTCAACTTTGAAAAGTTAAGACTAGTCACCAAAACAAATAAGTTAATAAGATAGAAAAGAAATATATATATATACACACCTATATGACTTCCCCGGTGGCTCAGATTGTAAAGCTTCTGTCTACAATGCGGGAGACTTGGGTTCGATCCCTGGGTTGGGAAGATTCCCTGGAGAAGGAAATGGCAACCCATCCAGTACTCTTGCCTGGAAAATCCCATGGACGGAGGAGCCTGATACAGGCTCCTCCGTCCATGGGGTCGCAAAGAGTCGGACACAACTGAGCAACTTCACTTTTCACTTTCATACACCTATATATGTATATGAATAAATTGAGATAGAAAAACTTAAAAGAGACTGCAACTAATTATAATCTCAAAATACTTTCTCATCTTCCACAGACACTTCCTATTACTTTATCAGTAAAAGCTGAAGGCTGAATATACCCGCATCTGGGAAAACCATGGCATCTGAATGCTAAACAGGAATATATGGTGCTGTCAAGAGGACCCACAATTAGTGAAATAATAAACAATGTGAATATCTATCTTTGAATATTATTAAATAAACTATAACTAACTTTCAAATAAACTGACTTCCTCATTTAAAAAATTCCTAACAATACAATATTGTAATTAGCCTCCAATCAAAATAAATAAATTTATATAAAAAAAATTCCTAACAATGTGGATGTAAAAGTATGAATTGTGTATTAAAGTTTTTATTTTTCCAACTTTAGTTCAATTCCTTTTTTAAAGTCCCAAAATGGGGAGAAGCAACATTGTAAATTATTTTGCTAAGTACCAATAACTTTAGAACACATATTAAAAATTCCGGTTAAATTAAAAGTTGAGTCAGGTAGAACACACAATTACACCTCTCCACTGTCCTCATTAAATTTCAGTTCAACAGGGAATGCTGTCATTTCTTCCACAGACTTTCCTATTATACTCTTATTTTAGGCCAATACCACTGATACTCTGCAGCAAGTATTTGCAGATCTTAAGCAAATAGCATTATATTACCAAGAAGCAGAATGAGCAATTGTTTCTAATTTTTCTCTACAACTATCGCTTTGGTGTGAATGGTCATAGATTGTTTCAAAACAGACCCCAGATGACTACTTGGCAAAAATCAACAGGCAAAAGTGAGGTCTGAAGTTTTATTTGGGGCCATCTCTGCAGTAAATTGTGTTCCTTATAACAGCTTCAGCTATCTAATTTTTTCAAATCTTGCTGGAATAACAAGTAGCAAATTAGTAGATCTGTCACATGAATGCTATTTGCAATTTACTTATAGTACACTCTTACTTCACATTCAAGTTTTGTCTTGATGTAATTGACTTAACAAGCAAGTATTTATCACACTTACTGCTGGAAAACATTAATTACCTTTGATCCTGCTGAACTTCACACACACTTATTTTATGAAAATTTGACCAGGTTAAAAAGTTACTTAGATAATTACAACTCAATTTCCTAGCATAGAATGTTGCATTCTTAGGAGTCTCACAAAATTATTTAAGTTGATTCAAAAAACTGAGGCAAAACATACCCATTATTTAATAGTAAATTACAATATTCCAGAAGAAATTGGACTGCATAACAAAAGTAAATTCAATAATTATTCCTTTTCAAAGTTGATGAGGCTAAAAAATTTCAGAGTACAACATCATATGTCTCAGTTAATGTGGGCTTCCCTGGTAGCTCAGCTGGTAAAGAATCCACCTCCAATGCAGGAGACCCCAGCTCGATTCCTGGGTTGGGAAGATCCGCTGGAGAAAGGATAGGCTACCCGCTGCAGTATTCTTGGGCTTCCCTTGTGGCTCTGTTGGTAAAGAATCTGCCTGCAATGCAGGAGACCCAGGTTTGATCCCTGGGTTGGGAAAATCCCCTGGAAAAGGGAAAGCTACCCACTCCAGTATTCTGGCCTTGAGAATGCCAGAACTATATAATCTATGGGGTCGCAAAGAGTCTTCAGTTAACATGGCTAAAGGTCCTGACAGGGTAATATAATACATCGCTCTTTATTTTTTTAAAAAAATAATAACAAAGACCATGTAATCTTTAATTTGGGGGAGAATCTAAATTTTCTATCTCATCTTAAGACATTGCTAATGAAGAAAACTTAAAAGTTTTTTCAGGTGTTAGAAGTGTTCTGAACACAAATCAGGCAATGACTGGCATTTAATTACTTCATGTTAAAATTATCAGGATGTCTAAAATCTATTCTATGCATAAATGCTTGGATATTCAATGGAAACTAAGATCATTTAACTTATGCAAAATTAATTACATGCACTCCATTTAAGAAAATAAAGAGAATAGGTGATTTTCCTTGCTTTTTCACTCAGTGAGGATACAGGGTAAACTAGGGTGCTAGAAATGGGACACATGGCTACATGTCCCCTCAGTCATCACAGTTCATGTATGTCTCTCTTAATCTGAGCATCCCATCATGCTGTGTGTGGTTCAGAGGTTAGCAATATGTGTTTTCCTGTTAGTGAGTCCTGCAAACAAAAATTAGTCTTCTGTTCTCGGCCAAGGAATGAGCAATTTTTCCCAACACTGTCATGAAAATGTGGATATTTTGGACTCAGTCAAACCATAAATTATGTCTGTCTCCCGTGTAACAACTTCTTAATGGAATGTTAGAGTTACACTAATTTTGCAGTTTTTGCCCCACATGTTCATTTAAGAAACTGACCTACCTATAAAAGAAGCTACTGTCCTTAAACTTACTGCAGCCACCTATTATCACACGGATACTCATATTCTCTCAGTAGTGGCAAGAAACATTTTACTTCAGTACAAAGCAGATTACATTTGCATATTTATATCTCACAAATCCACAATGCATTGCATGCTCATAATGCAACTTGATGTGAATATGTAAATACCAAGATGTGTAAGTATTTAAATATCAGAAAAGATTTCACATAGAAGTAGAGGATATCCATGATGCAACTTACTCTCTGCCTAATACTACAGCACAATCCAAAAAGTTAGTGCTACTTGTCAGTTGGAAATGCCCAAGAAACAAGCCTTTCCCGACCACACTGAAGAAGCTTGAGCAGGTCTAGCCTGAGTAGCCTGGTCTCTGTCAAGAGATTCCCACAACAGAAGACAGAATTCAATCAGAATTCTTCCTGGAAAAGCCCAGTTTGTCTCTAGGCCATTTTAATTCAGATGAAACTGAACTATGATTTAAAAAGAAAAACACAAATATTTATAGAGTTCTCTACTGTTATGGAGGGCATCCCTGGTGGCTCAGAGGTTAAAGCGTCTGCCTCTAATGTGGGAGACCCGGGTTCGATCCCTGGGTCGGGAAGATCCCCTGGAGAAGGAAATGGCAATCCACTCCAGTATTCTTGCCTGGAGAATCCCACGGACGGAGAAGCCTAGTAGGTTACAGTTAACGGGGTCGCAAAGAGTCGGACACGACTGAGCGACTTCACCTCACCTTCACCTCACCTCATGGAGCTGTCCTGATTGCTACAGGGAATAAAAGATATTTTTACAAGCACTTGACATTTTTTAAAAGAAATTCATATTCACACAAAAATTTACAAGTCAATTATAGGAAAGTTAGAAAGCCATTGCAATAGGGAAAAGTGATGAAGGCCCAAGGTAGGATAGTAAAATGGGAATGGTGACTGGGGTTTTGAAAGACACCTAAGAACCAGATTAGTCTTAGTAAATAAACGCATTTAGAGTATGGGAGAGGAGTTAAGTGAGTCAAAGTTGTCTCATTTCTAATTTGGTGTAGATGTGATAACATTAACCAAGATAGAAAATACAGGCATACAAAAAGGTTTTGGTCAGGAGATAATATTTTTTTTACTTTGCTGCTTTGATTTTTTAAGATGGGATTTGAGGGACTATTTTTTCTTTTTTTAACATTTTATTTTTTTATTTTTTATTTTTTGGCAGGGAGGGCTTCCCTGGTGGCTCAGCAAGAATCTGCCTGCAATGTGGGAGACTTAGGTTTGATCCCTGGGTAGGGAAGATCCCCTGGAGAAGGGAACAGCCATCCGTTCCAGTATTCTGGCCTGGAGAATTCCATGGACAGAGGAGTCTGGGGGGTGGCTATAATCCATGGGGTCACAAAGAGTCAGACACAACTGAGCAATTTTCACTTTCACTAAAATGTTTTTTAATTTTTTATACAACTTTTAAAGGTTATTCCATTTACACTTATTACAAAATACTGGCTATATTCCCCATTACATACAATTCATCCTTGAGCCTATCTTACATCCAATTCTTCATGCTCCCCACGCCCCCACCCTTATTCTGCCCGTCTCCCCTCTGATAACCACTGGCTTGTTCTCTATATCTGGGGGTCTGCTTCTTTTCTGTTGCCTTCACTAGTTCATTGTTCTTTTTAGATTCCTCATGTAAACAGTATCATACAGCATTTCTCTTTTTCTGACTTAATCTAACTTAGCCTAATGCCCTGCAAGTCCATCCATGTTGCTGCAAATGGCAAAATCTAAGTTCTGTCTCACGGCTGAGTAATAGGGTTTATTTTGGGGGTGCCAAAATCACTGCAGATGGTGACTGCAGCCATGAAATTAAAAGACACTTACTCCTTGGAAGGAAATTTATGACCAACCTAGGTAGCATATTAAAAAGCAGAGACATTACTTTGCCAACAAAGGTCTGTCTAGTCAAGGCTATGGTTTTTCCAGTGGTCATGTATTCATGTGAGAGTTGGATTGTGAAGAAAGCTGAGCACCGAAGAATTGATGCTTTTGAACTGTGGTGTTGGAGAAGACTCTTGAGAGTCCCTTGGACTGCAAGCATATCCAACCAGTCCATCCTAAAGGAGATCAGTCCTGGGTGTTCTTTGGAAAGAATGTGCTAAAGCTGAAACTCCAGTACTTTGGCCACCTCATGCGAAGAGTTGACTCATTGGAAAAAGACTCTGATGCTGGGAGGGATTGGGGGCAGGAGGAGAAGGGGACAACCAAGGATGAGATGGCTGGATGGCATCACTGACTCAATGGATATCAGTTTGAGTGAACTCTGGGAGTTAGTGATGGACAGAGAGGCCTGGCATGCTGCAATTCATGGGATTGCAAAGAGTCGGACACAACTGAGCAACTAAACTGAACTAATGTGGTTCGTGACTTTGTACAGGACACCGGCATCAAGACCATCTCCATGGAAAAGAAATGCAAAAAAGCAAAATGGCTGTCTGAGGAGGCCTTACAAATAGCTGTGAAAAGAAGAGAAGTGAAAAGCAAAGAAGAAAAGGAAAGATACAAGCATCAGAATGCAGAGTTCCAAAGATGAGCAAGGAGAGATAAGAAAGCCTTCCTCAGCAATCAGCACAAAGAAATAGAGGAAAACAACAGAATGGGAAAGACTAGAGATCTCTTCGAGAAAATTAGAGATACCAAGGGAACATTTCATGCAAAGATGGCCTCAATAAAGGACAGAAATGGTATGGACCTAACAGAAGCAGAAGATATTAAGACGAGGTGACAAGAATACACAGAAGAACTGTACAAGAAAGAGCTTCACAACCCAGATAATCACAATGGTGTGATCACTCATCTAGAGCCAGACATCTTGGAATGTGAAGTCAAGTGGGCCTTAGGAAGCATCACTATAAACAAAGCTAGTGGAAGTGATGGAATTCCAGTTGAGCTGTTTCAAATCCTGAAAGATGATGCTGTGAAAGTGCTGCACTCAATATGCCAGCAAATTTGGAAAACTCAGCAGAGGCCACAGGACTAGAAAAGGTCAGTTTTCATTCCAATTCCAAAGAAAGGCAATGTCAAAGAATGCTCCAACTATCGCACAATTGCACTCATCTCACATGCTAGTAAAGTAATGCTCAAAATCCTCCAAGCCAGGTTTCAGCAATACGTGAACTGTGAACTTCCTGATGTTCAAGTTGGTTTTAGAAAAGGCAGAGGAACCAGAGATCAAATTGCCAACATCCGCTGGATCATGGAAAAAGCAAGAGAGTTCCAGAAAAACATCTACTTCTGCTTTATTAACTATGCCAAAGCCTTTGACTGTGTGGATCACAATCAACTGTGGAAAATTCTGAAAGAGATGGGAATACCAGA
>SJYT01048351.1:116025-200316 GCA_006410635.1 Cephalophus harveyi | reverse complement strand
GTACATCATGAGAAATGCTGGGCTGGAAGAAACACAAGCTGGAATCAAGATTGCCGGGAGAAATATCAATAACCTCAGATATGCAGATGACACCACCCTTATGGCAGAAAGTGAAGAGGAACTAGAAAGCCTCTTGATGAAAGTGAAAGAGGAGTGTGAAAAAGCTGGCTTTTATCTCAACTTTCAGAAAACTCAGATCATGGCATCTGGTCGACAGAACTGAACTGAGTATTCCACTGCATATACATACCACACCTTTATTCATCTGTTGATGGACACTTTGGTTGCTGCTGTATCTTAGTAATTGTAAACAATGACACTATGAACACTGGGGTGCATGCATCTTTTCAAATTAGTGGTTTTGGATTTTTTGGATAGATATCCACAAATGTAATTGCTGGGTCATGGAAGGAGATGACAGAGGATGAGATGATTGGATGGCATCACTGACAATGGACATGAGTTTGAGCAAACTCTGGGAGATGGTGAGGGACAGGGAAGCCTGGCATGCTGCAGCCCATGGGTTCCCAAAGAGTTGGACACGACTGAGCGCAACTGAACAATAACAAATGTAGTTCTATTTTCATAAATATGCCATCTCAGAGGAAGTTGTGAATCATCTATCTAAAGTGATGTAGTAGGTTCTACTGATCTATAAATCATTGTCATATAGATGATTATTCAATCTGTGGTTACAAATAAAATATCCAGCGAGAATACGGATAGCATATAGAGAGAACTGAATCTAGTAGTGTCCATATTTAGGAGCTTACTGCAAGAAATAGAGTGAAATAGAGAAAAGAAAAACTTACAATATAGGAAACTTTTAAGTCTAAAGAAAAGGGTAATGTTAAGTAAGAAGATTTGGTCATTTCTGTCTACTAATATACGGAGGTGGAAAAAAAATATGAGAAAACACTGGCACCTGTTTTTGCAATTAGGTCCGTTATACCTTTGAGACATTAAGAAAAAAGCAGGAGGGAAAAATTCGCATGTTATGTTAAGAAGAAGCAACTGAGGGTTAGAAATGGCGTTAGAACTATAGACCAAAAATCCAAACAAGAAAGGAGAAAAATCAGATGGTCACTACAAGTTAAGAATGTATTTTTTAAGGTAGAGACGAACCTTCCAATAAGGGATGATCAAGAATCACACAGTATCTCTTAAGATGGCTATAAACCATACATTTCTTCAACCTCTAGCCCTCCTTCCAAACTCTCTCACACATACACTCTCCTTTCCCACCAGTACTCTTGCCTGGAGAATCTCATGGAGGGAGGAGCCTGGTAAGCTACAGTCCATGGGGTCACAAAGAGTCGGACACGACTGAGCGACTTTACTTACTTACTTACTTCCCACCAGAACCACACTTTTCTAGTAAGAGCAAGACTAAGTTACCATATTAAGTGGATACTGACACACCTGTCACAGGACATCAAGATGACTCAACTGTTAGCCAGGCTTCCTTAGGATTCATTTTCATGAATATATCCAAGGAGCTGTCCTTGTTCATCTAAAAGTAGGAAGCACATACTAGGATGCAAGTTCTCCTTGGTTTAGCAGAAAACACAAACCCCGGTTCTAGCATGAAAGCTAGCTCCATCTCAGAATCCTGCTGGAGACAGATGATGCTAAATTGAATATCCAGACCATAAAATCCCAGACTAATTTTTGAGCATGAATATTAGTGGCAGAAATTAGTAAGTAGGAGAAATATGAAGACTGGATTCTTATTCATCTTTGTACATGAAATCTAACACAATACCATATGCGGAGGTTCAATTGTTGTTAGATTGAACAGAATTTTCTAAACATTTATCCAGTCTAAAATTACTCTATCAAACAATATGTTATAGTGACAAGCGGACAAGACTAGGATGCAGAAGGCTAAGGTTCAGATCTGTTCTGAAACTTTTGACGTCTTTTATCTCCTTGATAGTTCTCTCATTTGCATTCCCATCCTGCCAGATATCACAGATTTTAAGAGGGGAACACATTTTAAAAATACATGTGAAAATTCATGGTACATTTTTAAATACTATACAAATATTAAGGCACATTTATGACTACTATTATATGTAATATGCCATTTAAGGTGATCAGATGTTGACATAAAATCCACTCTTTTCTCTAAATTGGCTGTGCTGCAAGTATTATTTTATTGTTCTTTACCCCTGTTTATCTAATCCCTCTTTGAAATCTGCTAAACTATTTGCCTATTTATCAGGGTGGCCCTAATTTGGAATCCAGAGACTAATGGCATTGGAAAATTGCACTGAAAGGAGTCACCCATGTACTATGATAGATCATAAATATGGATGACTAGAAAGTAAGATGCTTCGCTTAAGATGCAAATTAGTAGAGAATGAGATGCAGTGGGTTGTGCACCCCAGATTCAAATCCTGATGGAGAAGTCCCTGGAGGGTCACCAGACAAAAAGCAGGTTTCTGCTGTCACTCCCCCACAAGGCTGTAGACACGCCCTCAGCCTGTCAGGCAACTCTAATTGAACCAGATACTAATAGGAAAGAAAGTGTGCCAGCCACATCCTTGCACACGGAGCTGCCAAGTCAGTCTAGGGAGGCGCTCCTGGCAAGAAGCACACGAGCCTAGAAGTATAACCCAGAAATCCTCAGTTAGGCCAATCCTAGCAGCAGCCTGGCTTCAGAAAATGAGAAAAGCAGAAAGGGAGGAACTAAAGCTTTGTGGGGAATACAAATAATCGTAATGAGGATACATGGTTCTCAAGGGAACCACTGTGCTCTGAGCCAAGCTCTCTTCCCTGCCCTCCCATAACTTCTGCAAAGTGTACCCTCCCAAATCCCCCATCCTGCCACCCTCTCAGCACCCCTCGAGATAAGGTTCAGATGAGATTCTTGATGTAGTATCTCAGACAACAGGTTTGGAGTACATTCATCCATGCAGACACGGTAATAGTATGTATGAATATGCATTCAGTATGGCCCATAGCAGAGAGAGGGAGAGAATTTAAAAGTCGAAGAGAACGGAGATCACTATGTAAAATGAAAAGACAAAGTATCTGCTGTAAGAGTCCTCAAAAGAGACAGTGAGTAACAGGAAGCACAGTTTCTTATGCGCTTGAATTGCTTCCCTTTCACTGCTCTGTTCCCCTGCATCCTTTCTTTCTATGCCCCGTGTGATGAATATCTTCTTAGAACTCATGTTCTGATCCAAACAGGCCACGTTACTGGAAATGTGGCAGTAAGCAGGAAAAGAGAAGGCAAGAGAAAGAGGAAATATGAGAAAATAAAAATGAGGACAGAAAGAAGGAATGATGTGAATGAAAACCAGGGTTCTCTGGGTCATGCCTCAGTTTACCCATACACCTTTCACAAACTCTTCAACACCTGCAGAGCCACATTACATAGGACTACTGCCTCGGGAACATCCAGCGGAGCAACAGGCCCCTCTCAGACCTGCCTTAGCTGAACCTCTTCCCAGCTGCATCATCAGTTAAACAGAACTGCAAATTTATCAGAGCAGGTCACTGATACTTTCTGCTTTTGGTCACGAAATTAAAGTCCCCAAAGGAACTGCCTCTCTCCAAGCACAGGAATTTGGGATCAAAAACAGGCAAGAAAGGAAGATAAACAAGAACACATTTAGAGCTTCCATTCACATGGTGAACCAGATTCCACAAATGTCTTGCATATCCCTTTAATAAAGAAGAAATTTAGGATTAAGAAAATTTGTAATTTTCTCAAATTGTGTTTAACACAAGTATTCAAATTACTTCAAATCCAAATCATTCTCTTAAATATATGAATGAATGTATCAAATGACATTTATCCATTAAGAGATCTTTATTGAGCCTCAACTATAATGAGCCTCAGTAAGGGGTTTGCCATCAAGGGTACCATCTTTAATCCACAGTGGGAGGAGACTGTATGGGAACTCCACATTTAATCAAGATGCCTGCTGTAAAATCATATGCAAGATAACTCAGAGTCTATAACCAGCATGGGGAACAGATTCCAGGACACAGAACAAAATAACCTGGGTGAGATCCCCATTGTAAGGGGTCATCAACAACAGCCACAGATCATACATCATAGGGACACAATTGGTATTAATAATAGATAACTTTTATTGAGCTATTATTTGTTAGGCACTAACTACTGTCTCATTTAACCCTTACCTCAGGAACAGCAAATAATATAATGAGGAAAGCATGTGATTATGAAACTGAGTTCAGAGAGATGAAGTAATCTGCTCAAGGCCAAACAGTGAATAACTGGTGATATGATGAAGGTTTTGAACCCAGGTACTTGAGACCAGAGCTTCTACTAACCCCCAGGCTAGACAGTAACAGGCTCATCTTCCAACCTCACCCTTCACTGACCCATCCTTCCACGAACCTTTATTACCTACACTTCCACATGGTCTTCCATTCTCTCTCCAAAACGTCTGTCCTTCTCTGAGACCATTTTTGTCTCCGTTTAATTTTCTCTTTTCCCTCTCTGCCCACTTCATCCTTCTTCCAACTCTCTCTCTCCCTCCCTCTCTTTCTCTAAATCAAACTGAATGTGAAGTTCAAATAAGTTCTGAAGATGATGACTTGACTTTATACCCTGTTTTGACTTTAAAATACATTCTCAGTATGACAGAAGAAGGTATCCTTTTATATGTCTCTTTCCCTGGTGGCTCAGAGGATAAAGCGTCTGCCTGCAATGCAGGGGACCTGGGTTCGATCCATGGGTTGGGAAGATCCCCTGGAGAAGGAAATGGCAACCCACTCCAGTATTCTTGCCTGGAGAATCCCATGGACAGAGGAACCTGGCAGGCTACAGTCCACAGGGTTGCAAAGAGTCGGACACGACTGAGCAACTTCACTTCACTTCCCCAGAAAAGAAATATCAAAACTATGAAGATTTTTACTTCGATAAAATGAAGTAATGATCTGTTGAATGATTCTTGAACAGATCCTTGAATGATCTGTTTCTTGAATCAAGGTTTACATTATCAAAAGGTTTCACACTACCCAGAATTGCCGTGGGCTGATGTGTCCGTCCCAAAATGCCTGTGTGGAAGCACTAATCTCCAAGTGACTGTACTGAAGACAGAACAAAGGGGTGACTGAGGTTAAAGGAGGCCACAAGTGGGAAACCCTGATTTCACAGAACTGGTGTCTATATAAAATAAGAAACTACACCAGAGATCACTCTCTTTCTACCACGTGAGGACGCAGGGAGAAGGTAACTGTCTGTGAGCCAGGAGGAGAGTTATCAACAGGAACTGAATTGGCTGGCACCTTGATCTTGGACTTCCCAGCCTCCAAAACTGTGAGAAATTCATTTCTGTTGTTTAAGCCATCTAATTTATGCTGTTTGCTGTGGCAGCCCAAGTTGACTAATATAATTGGTTTTTAAAATATGGCTCTTCTTTATGAGAAATTTTCACACATTCAAATGTTAGCAGTATGATTTCAAGATGAGTATTCTCATCATTACTAAACTGTTTTGAACTTACTGAGCTTTAGGTAAGATGTTTCCTGGACAAAGAAGAAGCATATTCCTTTAATGCTTGTATTCAAAACATGCATTTTTAAAAATTATGTCTAATATTTATCTGACCATTTAGGACAGAAAACTACTTTTCTGACAAGCTAACAGGTTTCAATAGATGTAGCCTAGATCCTTCTATGAAAAACAAGAATAAGAAAAGAGAGGCCCCTTGATTTATTCAGATGTGGGTTTGAAATTTGGTGACTATTTTCTGAGTTATTTTATTCAATATCCAATAGATGACCTTGTTATCAATTCAATCCACATCCGGTAAAAGAAAAATAAACCACTCATCTAGCTATCAGGTCCAGAAACTGGGAACATCCTAATACAAGAAAAATACTCTTTTCGAAATCTCTTTATTTTCCAAGCTAACAGCAATGTGAACGCCACTGTTGTACAGCCACTCACTAGAGCTGTTGAAACTTTATACAGCTTTAGGAAAACGCCAGTTGTTTTAATTATTTCTCCAGTGGGAATCTTTGGCTTCACTGAAAAGGGTATATGAGCCGTTTGCTGGCCAAATGGCAAAGTAAAAAGAAAAAAAAAAAAAAAAAAAACTCAGACCACCATCACCAACATCCCCTTCTAAGTTACATGAAACTTCAATAAAATATAGTTTGATGGCCTGTTGACTGACCTCTGAGAGGTGGAGAGTTACTCTGAATCCAAACCTCTTCTTCCTGTGAGATAAGCTGAGAAATTTGAGAGGAGCAGGCCTTGTATCCGAGCCCAACTCAGACACGCTTTTTCTGATTCAGCCATAGCTTTGCTTGGAAACCTGTACGTCATGGCCTTGGCGGGCCCCCAAGCTTCCTCCCAAGCAGTCTGCTATTTTTCCTCTAGCTTACCCAAAATAGCTGGGCAGAGACTTAGTACAGTTGGTATGCTGGTGTTTATAGGCTGAAGTGTGGCAGATTTCCTTCTGTGGGCAAGCAGAGGTTCTTGCAGACAGACCAGAACAAAAGGAAAGGTGGTTCTGGCCTTCTGGTTCTGCTTCCTGGGAGAGTTAGAGGTTCCCTTTCCCTCCTCCAAACAACCCCAGGATCAGACGACCTTTATCAAGTTTAACTTCCCTCCCTATCTTCTCTCATTCTCTGTAAAAATCCTTTTCCTATTCTGAAGCCCAACTGCTTGGAATTGCAGTATATCATGAGTCATATATTTCAACATATTCATTATCTAGGATCCTTCACAGGCAAAACAGGTATAGAAACTTCCTTCTTTCCTACTGGAGAATTTACAGGTATATTATCTCTGCTGCTGCTTAATCATTACGTCATATCCAACTCTTTGTAAGCCCATGGGCTCTATAGTCCACCAGGCTCCTCTGGCTGTGGGATTTCCCAGGCAAGAATACTGGAGTAGGTTGCCATTTTCTTCTCCGATACTATTTCTAGGTGTTCTATTTTAAAATGCAAAGTCCAACATTTGCAGGGAGAAATGCAAGTGCTAAAGAAAACAGATCCACCCTGAGGAGAAAAGAAATAGATCTGCTAACTCATAAGTCGAGAGGCCCTGTTTCTTTCCCCATAAAGTATTTGAACCTTTATTTTCCCCTTTTGTAGAAATGGAGTCCCTCCACCCTGACCCACATTCTTGCCTTTCATCGCCTCTTTTCTACCCAGAGTGTCCCAATAAAATAAGATGGTACAGGTTTCCTCATCTGTTATACTCTCCCCAGTAAGTTGCTACTCCCTTTGAAATTCCCCTTGCTGTTCCATCAAGTCATGCTGCAGAATAAGATGCAAATTGATGATTTGATCCAGGTGTCACTCTTTGAGAATGCAATTATATAAAGCATAGGTCTCTGATATGAAGAAAGAAAAAGGCAAGAAAGAAATTACAGATGACACTCAGGAAGTCTTTCCCAACTTAGAATCAACTGACCTATTCCTGCAGCCACAAGAAGCAGTGCTCCTGTCTCCCCGCTGCTGTTTCTCTTGACCAGGGCAGGATTGTGATATGTTCATGCCCTACGCACTCTACTGGTACCTTACTTCTTCATCAGAAACTAAAGCAAGAGAAAACCATGAATGATTATTTTATATTTTTCAGAGTTAGACCAAATTCATATTTATGCAAAAGTAAAATCAAGTTCTGTCTAGATTTACTAATGTATGTATGGATCTTTCTGTATCTGCTTTTTTGTTGTTCTGTCGTTCAGTCATGTCCAACTGTTTGCTATCCCATGGACTGCAGTGCATCAGGCTTCCCCATCCTTCACCATCTCCCAGAGTTTGCTCAAACTTAAGTCCATTGAGTCGATGATGCCATCAAACCATCTCATCCTCTGTCGACCCCATCTCCTCCTGCCCAATATTTGCTTTGCTGGCTCTTAATCACTGGGATTTTGAGCATCAGTGTGTGATCTAGCCCTGCCTGAGGCTCTGGATTGGATGCTTGCCCTCTGACTTTACATCTACATGAAATGACTGACCCAACCCTGATATGACTCATCCCTGTGGAAAATGTCTCAGGGAATAGGCAAGGAAAACATTAGAGAGAATCAAATACTAATATTCTGCCCAGCTGCCAATGTGGTAACACCCTACTAATGGGATGAAGGCATCAGCAACATTCGGTGTTTACATTTATTTTAAAACACCAATCTTAAAAGAGAGTTATTTTGGGCAAGGTGTAAAAATATTTATACTAAACCTTTTATCCCCAGCATTTTTAAGCATTACCTCATTAATCTTCAGAGCAGCTATTTAAGGAAGGTAGAATGATTTCCTCTGAAATTTTATAAGTCCTGCTTAATACGAGTCAGAGAGTGTGCAGGATAGCACTTCCAAGATGGGCTAATGATAGCACAGGCCGCCAACAAGAGAAGAGCAGCATCTCCATGAGCTCCACCTGCCCAAGTCTTTCCATCCATTCCCACCTCCCCAAAACCCTAGGACCTCTTTGAGGGCTACATGTCATCCTCAGGAGCTTCCTATCACCCCTTGATCCTCACTCATTCCCCATCCAAAATTGCTCATATTTCTAAAATCCCATGTCATTGCCTTTATGTTGAGCAACACTGTGTTAATCCGTGAAATGTCTCTGAGTTAAACGTTACACAGTTAGCATGCCCTAACATTTCCCACTTCTATTTATATTTTGACAAAGAATTTATGAAGATAAGATCTTAATACAAATTTAGTAAAAGTAATAATCTTTTAAGCAGAAGAATCTGGTGAATTCCCCTTAAAAGACATTAAGGTTTTAGTAGGTTTCACCTAATTGTTAAATCTGTGCAGTGGACAAGAAAGCTAATAGATAGGAATGAAGCTTAACTACCTCTCACTCTTATCATCTAAAAAAGGTATATGTGTATATGTGTATCATATGTGTGTGTATATCTCTAAGAGTACTACTTTCCAGGTCTCTACTTCCACTCTTTAACCTTCATCAATATATAGGTCCTTTGTTTTTTCCGTAACTTTTAGATTTTAGATATTAGTTTGTATTTCAGATATGTTATCTATTATTTTGTGTAGGGGATACCTGAAACTGTACTTCTATCTTTGAGAAAATGAACTAATCCACAACAGTTCTGGAATGATTAACAGCATCAGAAATATTATTGTATCCTTACTGTAACCATTTAGGAGTATTAGCTTCAAGAGAGAAGAACTATCCATTACCATTTATTGGTCTGTGTGTGACTTCCTGTCTAAAAGAGTACTGCAGCTGCTAAGTCACTTCAGTCGTGTCCGACTCTGTGTTACCCCATAGACGGCAGCCCACCAGGCTCCCCCGTCCCTGGGATTCTCCAGGCAAGAACACTGGAGTGGGTTGCCATTTCCTTCTCCAATGCACGAAAGTGAAAAGTGAAAGGGAAGTCGCTCAGTCGTGTCCGACCCCCGGCGACCCCATGGACTGCAGCCTTCCAGGCTCCTCCGTCCATGGAATTTTCCAGGCAAGAGTACTGGAATGGAGTGCCATTGCCTTCTCCACTAAAAGAGAAGTAATTCTTATTAAATCTTTTTCATACTTACTGAGAGTTTTCCTTAATGGTACAATTCAATTTTAGTCAGCTGACCAGACAATATGGCATGTAAAAGGCAGAGCTTGGCTCCCAGTGTATTAAGAACACTTATTCTATCTAAAACATTACTTAAACTACAGTTGTTCCTCAGTATCCAAGGGGGATTGGTTCTAGGAGCCCTCTTACCAAATTCCAGGTATACTCAAAGCCTTTATATAAAATGACACAGCATTTACATATAACCTGTGCATATCCTCCATATACTTTAAATTATGTCTAGAATACTTATAATACCTAATACCATGTAAATACAATGCAAATAGTTGTAAGTACAATATAAATACTATCTATACTGTTGCCAGTGCACAGCAAATTCAAATTTTGCTTTTTGAAACTTTTCTGAAATTTTTTCGAATATTTTTGATCTGTGGTTGGTTGATTCTGCAGATGCAGAAGTTGAGTATATAGAGGGCTGATTATGTATCTCAGAAATTACATTAGCAACTAACATTTTACCTTAATCAATGTGCTAACATTTACATAATGACAACTCTGTTGACATGGCAAACTTTCTATGCAATTTTCATACAAAGATACCAGCTAATCCAAAAGGATTTTTTCAAAGACAGTTTGAGAGAAAATAAGAAAGTGAAGTCACTCAGTCGTGTCCAACTCTTTGAGATCCCATGGACTGTAACCTACCACACACCTCCGTCCTTGGGATTTTCCAAGCAAGAGTACTGCAGTGGGTTGCCACTTCCTTCTCCAGAGGATCTTCCCAACCCAGGGATGGAACCCAGGTTTCCTGCATTGTAGGCAGACGCTTTACCCTCTGAGCCACCAGGGAAGTCCTGGTGAAAGAAAATATACCTTAGATTAATGTAAGAAAAAGAGTCAAGTCCCCACCAAGAGCAGATTTCTGGGAGGAATGAAATGTAGGATGAAAAACAGTTTCAATAGCTTGTCTATTGTTCAATATTGTACCTCTAACATTTTACCAAAGATGAAATTCTAAATTGGCTTCCATGTTTTTATTCGGATGAGTAAAAACGTCTCCAGTGCCCAGCATAGTGCCTGACACACAAAGATGCTTGGCAAAGATTTGTTGGGGAAAAAACTGGGTATAAAAGCACTCGAGTGTCAAATATTATTCATTTTTGTACTGTCCTCCATTGTATATTACCCAAACCTCAGCTTTTTTCCATTAGAGGAACATCAGCAGTTGGCAATAGTTTAATTATATTTTAGGATATATACAAAAACATAAAATCTATGTTCATAAAACATGAGCCAAAAAACATCAAACTGCATAAGTATGGCCATTCTCAACTGCCCTCCATTTCCTTCTTAAGCACCACTTAAATGTTCCCCTATTGCCAGTTCCAGTTATGTGTCTTAAATAAGTAATAAGATAATTAGCCCTGAAGTACACACACTCAACAGGCCAAATATTAAAATAAAACGAGACCGTAGGGGGAAAAAAAAAGCATTATAAAAAGAAATCCTGAAAATCCAGTAGAGAGTGAAATACACTGGCTTTAGGGCAGGACTGAAACAGACAAGTACATGCTGTGGTCTCCATGATTCTACTTCAGCACGAAAACTTCTGGACAGAGCAGGGACTGTCAGAGAGATCTGGAGACCTGAGACCTAGCTGAGATGTAAAGCTAAGCAGCCATGTGAGCCTGAGCATGTGATGGACTCCAGTCTGAGTTTTTATTTTGTTTTGTTGCACACTGTAGACACTAAGTAAATATTTAACCCAACTTCCTTCATCTGTAAAAATGATCATCTCAAAAGTCCTTTCAAGAACTAATAGTATGCGTGGATTCTGAGATTTTAGGTTTCCTACATGAAACTAGAGACTAACTACAATTGGAAAGAAGAAAATTATTAGGAAACATGTTTTCTGAAATTTATCAATCATCTCAGAACACTAGGTCCATTCAAGAATTGAAAGTCTCCCACTTTCCCTGTCTCCATAATATGTCATTGTGAAAGCCGCTCAGTCATGTCCACCTCTTTGCAATCCCTGTACTATATAGCCTGCCGAGCTCCTCCGTCCATGGCATTTTCCAGGCAAGACCACTGGAATGGGTTGCCATTTCCTTCTCCAGGGGCTCCTTCTGACCCAAGGATTGAACCCAGGTCTCCCACAATGCAGGCAAACTCTTTACTATCTGAGCATAATATGTCGTGTGCACTGAAAATTAGAGTATTTTGAATTTTAAGATAGCATAGGCTTGGTTTCATATTTTGACTTGAGGTTGATCCTCTCATGAAAACCAGTGTTGGAAGCCCCGCCATGGCCTAGCAATCAATAGGCCAGGCTAGACACTAACCTCAGTTCTCATACATCTTAGAGACATATGACTTCAAGTGACTCAGCTGAACAAGAGACAAGGACCAAAGTGAAAGTGTTAGTCATTCAGTCGTATCTGACACTTTGAGACCCCATGGACTGTAGCCTACCAGGCGCTCTGTCCATGGAATTTTCCAGGCAAGAATACTGGGGTGGGTAGCTATTCCCTCCCCTAGGGGATCTTCCCGACCCAGGGATGGAACCTGGGTCTCCTGCACTGAAGGTGGCTTCTTTACCATCTGAGCCACCAGGCACAACCTAGAATCATTTAAACCTAACTATTATGTAACTATTTCTCGTCCTCCTCCCTGCCTGATACACCACTTTAGAGTATTCAGAAGTGAAGGTGACATTAAGTCCTCCGTGAGAGTTCATAGTCTTAACAGTTCATCTGAAGAACTAAACAGGGAAAAGCAGTGAGCTGTGTGCTAGGTAGGAGTAAGAACAGGGTGTACAATAGCAAGTACAAGAGGCATCTCACAGTCTACTGGAGCAAGGAGAGGCAACATCTAAGATGAGGTCTGAAGGACAACTGGAGTAAAGTTGAGGAACTTGGGGAAAAGTGGCCCAAGCTGTGACCCAAACCTGGTAGAATAGGATGTCCACTGTTGATCATCACCGCTGCAGCAACAGAAAATGAAGCAGTGTTTCTCTGCCTGGGTGTGGTGTTCTTCCCACCTGCAGAATCCCACCTATGGAAATATGCACATTTTTAGACTCTTCCTTAGCCTGGCTAAATCAAAATTTCTCGCAGGTGTTTCCCAGAGTTCTGAATTACAAAAGTTCATCAAATGATTTGTGATGAAAGCTGAGGTTTGAGAAGCACTGCAATAGCACGCAGTCCCTCCATGCAATGGCTGACAACGTTCAGGAACTGAGGATGTCACAGCTGCGGTACAGGAAGATGGTCAGCAACAGAGGACCTTGAATGATTTCTCAGTCATCAGGTTGGAGTTTTGGAACAAACTCAAGGTGTGCAGAAAAAGAAACTGCAGTCCTGGAAAAATTATCAAGCCAGGATTTCACCACAGAAGGAAACATCAGCATTTGGAGACCAGAGCAGATAGAGCAGGACTAAAGGCACAAGAATAAGGGAAGACTTTAAACAGTAACTAGATCTTAAGGTTAAAGAAAAGCTGTTAGGTATAGGTGACCTCATGCTGAGTTCCAGAATGCTGGGCCTGGTCTGTGTTAAGAATCAATTGGACTGTGCACCCACGATGAAAGAGTTTCTGAAACTGGTAAATCAGGCAGGCCCATGTATCCTGGAAATAGATGATACAGTGTGGTGTGCTAGGTATATTATAACTTAATATTCTAATAACAGTCATTGAATCCCTTTGCCCCATTATCATTCTCAGTGCTTATATTTATATGACTCTCAATATTTCAACATTCTTCTCCTTCATAGTTAGATGGAATCCATTCATATTCCTAACCAGACATAAATCTTACATTGAGGTGTCCTCTGGCAGGATTAGAGAACCATTTTTTTTACATCTGAGATCAACATAAGTCTGTGACTATAACTTGGAATCACTGATCAATGCTGGCCTTTCTAGTGTAAAACAATCAAAATCCCTTTATTCAAAGCACTTTTGACTTAATCTGCATTTAGAGGGTAATTAATTTCACTTGTTCCCAAATGATTAGCAGTGTCTGCAGGTCATGGTATCAGTTAAAGTATAACTATGAAAAGTGAAAGCCGCTCAGTAATGTCCAACTCTTTGCGACCCATAGTCCATGGAAATTTCCAGGCCAGAATACTGGAGTGGGTAGCCTTTCCCTTTTCCAGGGGAGCTTTCCAACCCAGGGATCAAACCCAGGGATCAAACCCAGGTCTCCTGCATTGCAGGTGGAATCTTTACCAGCTGAGACACTACTACTACTGCTGCTGCTGCTGCTGCTAAGTCGCTTTAGTCGTGTCCGATTCTGTGCGACCCCACAGACGGCAGCCCATTGGGCTCTGACTCTTTGCGACCCATAGTCCATGGAAATTTCCAGCCAGAATACTGGAGTGGGTAGCCTTTCCCTTTTCCAGGGGAGCTTCCCAACCCAGGGATCAAACCCAGGGATCAGACCCAGGTCTCCTGCATTGCAGGTGGAATCTTTACCAGCTGAGACACTACTGCTGCTGCTGCTGCTGCTGCTGCTAAGTCGCTTCAGTCGTGTCCGATTCTGTGCGACCCCACAGACGGCAGCCCATTGGGCTCCGCCATCCCTGGGATTCTCCAGGCAAGAACACTGGAGTGGGTTGCCATTTCCTTCTCCAGTGCATGAAAGTGAAAAGTGAAAGTGAAGTTGCTCAGTCGTGTCTGACTCAGCGACCCCATGGACTGCAGCCTACCAGGCTCCTCCGTCCATGGGAGTTTCCAGGCAAGAGTACTGGAGTGGGGTGCCATTGCCTTCTCCGAGCTGAGACACTAGAGAAGCCCAAATCAGTAGCTCATAACTATGAGTGCTAACAAAAAGCACCAGCTATGCTCTATTGTGTTCACGTTCCAAGACTAGTGTTCCTGTTCTTAGCATACCAGGCTGGTTGACTTTCAACCACTTTCCATATTCATGGTGGCTCTAATCAAAAAATGTATGACACCCTCTTAAACTAGATTTTTAAACCAATACAGTATTGTAAAGTAAAATAAAGTAAAAATTAAAAAAAAATAATAATAACCTTTAACTGCCAAAACAAACAAAAACACAAACTAACAATAAACTCAAACTTAAAACATGAAAAAAATTAAAAAAAAATAAAGAAAGAAATAAACGGTCTATGATATGGGCTTTGGAATCAAAAACATCTGATTTAATCTCACCTGCCTTGATTAATTTGTGTGAACTTGGGGAAATTATCTGTCTCCAAGATCTTTATCAGTACATTGAGGATATTAGTAATACCTAGCTGTCTAGATCTAAGTGCTTTAGAGATTAAGATGATTGTCAAAGTCTCAAAAAATTGGACACAACTTAGTGACTAAACAACAATAACAAAGAACTTATAAGAGCATCTGGTAAGTTTATCATTATCATTCTTGCTGCTATTGTTATTCAGGCCACTCTAGCCTATAAGAACTGTGAGGTCACGTTAATAGGAATCACCTATGTTTTACTGGAATCTGTCTCCCTTTGAGCATGCAAAATGCCTCACAGGTTTCCCCTTGAAACTTCCAAGGAAATGTTTCCTATTCTGATGGTCAAGTGCAATCAGCCAAACATTCTTCCTAGCCCTGAGTTACAAACATCTCAAGCCTATCGCTTGAGGAGACCACCGTCACTGTTGATGTTGAGAGGGTTTGTGTCTGAGCCTGAAGTGTTGCCTTCTGATGCTCTTCAAGCTCCAGCGCACTGAAGCCCCTGCGATGTCACACTCTGTCACTGGGAGCAGGATGCCTAAATAGTAGCCATCCACAGCAAACTTGTGAGAATAAGTTTACCCGTATGGAGTGTGCAGCCCCACCCTCCAAACAGTTCACCTGTAGCTCCACTCACCAAGCCAAGGAAACTAACTGTGAAAGAGATCCAGGCTATCCTTCATCCCCACCTGCTTCCGAGCTCCTTTCACCAGCTCTCTCCAAATCAACCTGCTAATAAACCACAATTACTGGAAGACAGTGTAACAGTGATTACTGAAAGATAGTACAGTTCAGTCGTTAAAAGCAAAGGGATCTGAGGCAGACGACTTTGTTTTAAGAGGAAAGTGACAGCCTCTGTGTCCCTCGGTTTTGCTTTTCAGCAATAAAGTTGATATAATAATAGAACCTAATTCACACAGATTTGGGGCCTAAACAAATGAAGCATGTGAAAGACAGCACGGCGCCCAGCACACAGCATTGGCTTGGTAAATGGTAGCAACGACATCAGCTGTCGCTCCACTTCAGGGGGCCACATGTTATGGACCAAACGTTTGCAACCCTCCAAAGTCAACATTTTGAAATCTGATTCCCAATGTCATCGTATTTGGAGGTGGGGTCTTTTGGAGACAGGTCATGAAAGCGGAATCTTCCTGAATGGTATTAGTGCCTTTATAAGAAGAGGCCAGAGTACTAATCTGCCCTCCCTCAACTGCATGAGGATACAAGTCAACAGTCTGCAATCCAGAAGAGGGCTCTCGCTAGAACCCAACAATCCTGACATCTGATCTAGAACGTCCCAGTCTCCAGAACTACGAGAAATGAATGTTTATAGTTTATGCCACCCCGCCTATGGTAATTAGTTACAGCAGCCCACATTGACTGAGACGCTACAGTTTAAGACAAAACTAAGAATTCTCCTCTAACAGAATCGCAATTGTTTCTATTCTTATAGGGTTGTTTGTTTTCCTTTTAATGGTTACCATGGGCTCATTAGCTCTTGGGATAAAAAACCCTTTAAGTATGAGAAAAATGATATGGAACTTTTTTCACAACCAATAACCAATTATATCCTATGTAAGGTTAATATATCAGATTTACAAATGATGCATTCTTCATTTTATATAAGCTTGCCACCCAAGCAGATTAGTTGAAGACTATGACACATTGATTTAATTAGTTTTTATAACCATTGTTCCCCAGAATTATTCCCTTGTTGAAAAATTGTACCACAAAATGTGTTCACATTAATACATATTAAAGTAGTTTAACCCATAGTAATAATGTTTGTATAACATCTAAAAATATAAAATGTCACTTTTGTAACATAACTTAATCATCATAACAACCATGTAAGCAAAGCATAGCAGATGTTGTTTCTATGTTATAGCTAAGGAAATGAAAGCTCAAAGAGGGTAGGCAAATTGGACATGTCACACAGCTGGTAATGATAAAGTCAGTACCTGAAACTAAAACTTCCCAAATTCTATACCAATGCTTATTTACTGTAATACCATTGGATAAAATTGTTTTCTTTGATTGATTTTATTATATATGCATTTTAGCATGTCAATCCATCACCATCCATTCTGCCCAACTCACTTACCTTTAAAAGAATCTATTCTACCATGTGTCCCAATATGATGCTAAGTATCATCAGGATTGCTTATCTTTCTCTGACCTCTCTTTTTAAGTTTTCCAAGTAGGAAAGATTCTGGGCAAAGAGAACCCAGAAAATAATTTTTTTTTTTAATTTTTATTTTTACTTTATTGTGCTTTACAATACTGTATTGGTTTTGTCATACATTGACATGAGTCCACCACGGGTGTACATAAGTTCCCAATCCTGAACCCCCTCCCACCTCCCACCCCATATCATCTCTCTGGATCATCCCTGTGCACCAGCCCCAAGCCTCCTGTATCCTGTATCAAACACAGACTGGCGATTCGTTTCTTACATGATAGTATCAGTTTAGTCACTCAGTCGTGTCCGACTCTTTGCAACTCCATGAATCGCAGCACGCCTGGCCTCCCTGTCCATCACCAACTCCCAGAGTTCACTCAGACTCACGTCCATCGAGTCAGTGATGCCATCCAGCCATCTCATCCTCTATCGTCCCCTTCTCCTCCTGCCCCCAATCCTTCCCAGCATCAAAGTCTTTTCCAATGAGTCAACTCTTCGCATGAGGTGGCCAAAGTACTGGAGTTTCAGCTTTAGCATCATTCCTTCCAAAAAACACCCACGGCTGATCTCCTTCAGAATGGACTGGTTGGATCTCCTTGCAGTCCAAGGGACTCTCAAGAGTCTTCTCCAACACCACAGTTCAAAAGCATCAATTCTTCGGCGCTCAGCCTTCTTCACAGTCCAACTCTCACATCCATACATGACCACAGGAAAAACCATAGCCTTGACTAGACGGACCTTAGTCGGCAAAGTAATGTCTCTGCTTTTGAAAATGCTATCTAGGTTGGACATATTCAAAGTCTTTTCCAATGAGTCAACTCTTCGCATGAGGTGGCCAGAGTACTGGAGTTTCAGCTTTAGCATCATTCCTTCCAAAGAAATCCCAGGGCTGATCTCCTTCAGAATGGACCAGTTGGATCTCCTTGTAGTCCAAGGGACTCTCAAGAGTCTTCTCCAACACCACAGTTCAAAAGCATCGATTCTTCAGCACTCAGCCTTCTTTACAGTCCAACTCTCACATCCATACATGACCACAGGAAAAACCACAGCCTTGACTAGACTGACCTTAGTCAGCAAAGTAATGTCTCTGCTTTTGAATATGCTATCTAGGTCGGTCATAACTTTTCTTCCAAGGAGTAAGCGTCTTTTAATTTCATGGCTGCAATCACCATCTGCAGTGTAGTACACATGTTACAATGCCATTCTCCCAAATCATCCTACCCTCTCCCTCTCCCACAGAGTCCAAAAGTCTGTTCTATACATCTGTGTCTCTTTTGCTGTCTCGCATACACGGTTATCATTACTATCTTTCTAAATTCCATATATATGTGTCAGTATACTGTATTGGTGTTTTTCTTTCTGGCTTACTTCACTCTGTATAATAGGCTCCAGTTTCATCCACCTCATTAGAACCGATTCAAATGTATTCTTTTTAATGGCTGAGTAATACTCCATTGTGTCTATGTACCACAGCTTTCCTATACATTGATCTGCTGATGGACATCTAGGTTGTTTCCATGTCCTGGCTATTATAAACAGTGCTGCAATGAATACTGGGGTACACATGTCTCTTTCAATTCTGGTTTCCTTGGTGTGTATGCCCAGCAATGGGATTGCTGGGTCATAAGGCAGTTCTATTTGCAATTTTTTAAGGAATCTCGACACTGTTCACCATAGTGAACAGTGCTGTGCTAGTTTGCATTCCCACCAACAGTGTAAGAGGGTTCCCTTTTCTCCACACCCTCTCCAGCATTTATTGCTTGTAGACTTTTGGATCGCAGTCATTCTGACTGGTGTGAAATGGTATCTCATTGTGGTTTTGATTTGCATTTCTCTGATAATGAGTGATGTGAAAGGGAAAGTCGCTCAGTTGTATCCAGCTCTTTGCAACCCCATGGACTATGCAGTGCAGGGAATTCTCCAAGCCAGAATACTGGAGAGGGTAGCCTTTCCCTTCTCCAGGGAATCTTCCCAACCCAGGGATTGAACCGAGGTCTCCCACATTGTAGGCGGATTCCTTACCAGCTGAGCCACAAGGGAAGCCCAAGAATTCTGGAGTGGGTAGCCGATCCCTTCTCCAGTGGATTTTCCTGACCCAGGGATCGAACCAGGGTCTCCTGCATTGTAGGCGGCTTCTTCACCAACTGAGCTATGAGGGAAGCCCATTTTCGGAAAGAGTCAAAAACCATGAATACCCTCACTGGGTTCACTGGAGATGGGTTTCACTAGGTTTTCTGAGGCACCTGTGAGAAAACACAGTATCGAGGATGGGAACTAAGACAGCTTCACAAAATGTTTTCTTTCTTTCTCCAAACTTTTGCTAGACCTGTGGCTCCCAACTCTAGTTGCACCTTAGAAATAACCAAAGAGCTTTCCAAAAACCCCAAATCCTGAGCCCCCACCCAGATATTCTGCTTAAGTCAGAATATCTAGAGAAACGAGGGGCCAGGATACAGGTAGTTTACAAAAGTTCAGAGATGTTTCCAGTGTGCAGCCAGGGTTTGAGAACAAGATCCCTGGGCTCAACGCCACACTTCAAGCACAGTGACAAACTGGGGAACCACAGCGGCTCTTAGAATAGGCGCCCACCGTTGCTATGGAGAAGGGCTGCTGCTGCTGCCGAGTCGCTTCAGTCGTGTCCGACTCTGTGCGACCCCATAGACGGCAGCCCACCAGGCTCCCCTGTCCCTGGGATTCTCCAGGCAAGAACATTGGAGTGGGTTGCCATTTCCTTCTCCAATGCATGAAAGTGAAAAGTGAAAGGGAAGTCACTCAGTCATGTCCGACTCTTAGCGACCCCATGGACTGCAGCCCACCAGGCTACTCCGTCCATGGGATTCTCCAGGCAAGAGCACTGGCGTGGGGCGCCATTGTCAGAGACTGTCTAATAATGAGAAAACCGTACTGTGCCTGGTCCAGTGGCAAAACTGGAACCTGGGTCAATAGCCAGTTCCAGACTCCTCATATCAGTCCTGGCAGTGAGTGCTGAAATAGCACATGAAACCTTTTCTTCACCCAGGTTAAGCTCTCCATTTCCATACGCTGTGTAGTTGTTTCTAGACATTAAGGATTAGCCTATTCCCAATTCTCATTGTGCTTTCTGTGATGATGCTGTTAATGTCATTAGGGCTTTGTTTATTAGAGTACATGGCTTATTACCAAAAAAAAAAAAAAGAGGAGGAAATCATTCAAAATTTATCCTTCAGAAAAGAATCTGGAAACATAAAATGTAACAATTTCATCCGCATTTTATATATATCCTATTTTAACTCTCTGAAATCTCTTTTAGACCTGGATTATTTTGTGAGTTAAAATCAAAATCAGTCTTAATTACATATATTAAAAGTTAAAGAAATAAGCATAACAAGAAAAATAAATATAATAAGAAAAATAACTGACACTGGCTTTAGCAGTGTATTTCATTTAAAACTCCTATTCTCTCATTGCTGTAACTGCTGATATTCACAATAGAACTGAGATCACAGCATTTATTGACCTTTCTTTAATCTTAAAATAAGTGACCCATTGCTTTTTGCACCAAAATTCATATTGGGAAAAATCCTAACTTTGCCCTTAATTTGTATGACTTAAGATATGTTAGTGTAAAATCATTCCTTATGTATTTGCAGTATATTTCAGAAGATATAGTCTTTCTGCCACTATGCTGAATTTGTTCCCTCTGCCCTGATAAAAATACAAGTTATAGATTTAAGAATCTCCATAGGAATTCTTTAACTTTGTATCAACAGACAAAGAAATCATTCTTGAAATACATCTGATGACATGATAGACTGGTAAAGTCAAATCTCTCCAGAAGCAAAAATTAACTATGATTACTTGATGTAAGACATCACTCAAACCAATCAAATGTTATTTTGGGAAATCATAAATTTATATCCAGCGTCAGTTTGTCACTCATTAAGTTCTTATAAGAATGATTAGGAAATTATCTTAATAAGTAAACGTTAGTCTTAACCTCTTCTTAGTTTGATGGCTTAAAAATATAAGTTTATATCAATCCATTGAGTCCTGCTAAAAGTCTCTTCCTACTTGAAGAGTTATTTATTCTAGTATTAATAAACTTTATCTAGGATTGACAAGGAAATTCCTGCATTGCTCCATTCTGCAACAAATTTGCCTACCCTGTGTTAGGAAAGCTTTCGAAATAAGATTTGATAATTATTATTAATGAATATTTACTGGGTACCTACTATGTTCCAGGCACTGTGTGTGGTACTTGGAATATATGAAAATCTCATCATCTAAAAGTGCTCCCATCCACAGAAACCCCAGGAGCAGATTGCAGTCTTGCCAAGGTGTCGTTTCAGTGACTGACATGGATCACCACCTCCAGCAGTCAACAATGACAGCAGGCAAGGCTGCTTAAAGGGAGCTGCTTATCCTGCAGCTGTATTTTGCTTGTCACTCCTTGAAAGATGCTTCCTTTGAAGATCTCGATTATGTGGAATAGAGGAACAGAGAGGTTCCTATAAATTGAGGAACAGAGAGGTTTTAGAGTTACAAGTAAATCACCTTGCTGGTAACTCAGAGATCACAGACCACAGAAATATAGTGGGGAAAAGTACCAAAAGGATTCTATGAACTTGATGATGAAGGAGTCAATTTCTTCTCCAATAAACTTCTTTAAGTACTACTGCAAGAATAGAACCAGAGTGTCGTTTCATTGCCCAAAGGAAGAAAGATCTAATCAATCGGTATTCTCCCTTGTTAAGGTATCACAATGATTAGTTCTAGTAACATCTACTTTTCAATGCAAAGCATCACCTCTTAGATTTGCTTTTAAATTACTCCCAAAATAATTGCCTCCATTACTCACTTTCATCTTAATTGAACCTAAGGCAGGAAAAAAAAACCACTTTAGAAATATCATTGATCATTTATCAATTCCCAAAAATGATAATAGCAAACTTTCTCAGATTGACTCTTAGGTTTTGTTCATCAGTATTTTACAGAATGTCTGAATGAGGCTAGGGGTTTTATATCTGCAGTGATTTCCTCATTTTCCATTAAAATCATGTAAAAATGGTGATATAATTCAAATTTCATCCAATTTATTATGTTTTAAATATTTTCTACATGAAGACGATGAACAGGTATGATCAATGAAAATGTCTAAAAATAGGACTATGGCTAACATCTCTTAATTTAGCCTAATCTACCTAAATTACAGTAAAACCTCATTTAGTTGAACTTCATTAATTTTAAATGTGACAAATCTATATGGCATTTGGCTGAAGTTGATCTGGGAAGTTAGATGTAGAACAGAATACCAGTTTACCACTTACTACAAGAATTGGTTAAATTCTCTAAGCCTCCATTTACTTATCTGGAAAATGGGGACAGTCTCTCATCTATTTTTACTTTCTCTTTTCACTCATATTGTTAATACTCTATCCAGTCCTCAAACATCTTCTGCATAAAATAATACAAAGCCTTCTAGCTGAGCCTTCCGCTTTCATTCATGCCCACCCAGCCTCTCAAAATTACAGGCTATTATTTACTCATAGACCATAGTGACTTTTAAAATCTAAGTCAAGGGCTTCCCTCGTGGCTCAGCTGGTAAAGAATCCACCTGCAATGCCAGAGACCTGGGTTCAATGCCTGGGTTGGGAAGATCCCCTGGAGAAGGGAAAGGCTACCCACTCTAGCATTCTGGCCTGGAGAATTTCATGGACTGTCTAGTTCATGGGGTCGCAAAGAGTCAGACATGACTGAGAGACTTAAAAAATAAATAAATAAATAAAATCTAAGTCAGAGGGCTGGAACCAGACCTGGGCTGCCCCCCACCTCTGGAGGTTGCGCAGCCAGCCATGCCAGGACATGGTGCCACCCAACAGTGGGTCAGAAGCCACTGTGAGAGGCAGGGCTTGGAAGCCAATGGGGCCAGGAACCAGCCCTACTGCCTGCAGCCCTCAGTAGTTGGCCCTGCCACAACAGAAGTACCTACACAGTCCACATAAGGGCACCTCTTAGAGCATAAGATTGTGCTTCTGAGCCCCATAGAATGTCTGCTATATAAAGCCACATCTCCAACATCAGGAATTATAACTGACCTACCTCATACACAGAAATTAAACAGACATTTAGGCCAAATGAGGAGACAGAGAAATATGTTCCAAATGAAGGAACAACTAAACAAAATAGAGATAAGCAACCTACCCAATAACGAGTTCAAGGTAATGATACAAAGATGCTCAGTGAACAAGCATGTTCAGATGCTTGGATGCTAGGATCCTTTAGCATCCTAAAGATGGTAAGGACAAGAATGGATTACCACAGTGAGGAGTTTAACAAAGCATTTGAAAATATAAAGAAGACTCAAACAGAGCTAAAGAATACTATAACTTAAATAAAAACTACACAAAATGAATCAACAGTAATTTAGGTGATGCAGAAGGGTGGAAGAGTAAATTGGAAGACAGAGTAATAGAAGTCACTCAAGCTGAACAGAAAAAAAAATTTTTTTTTAATGAGGACAGTTTGAGAGAACTCAGAGAAAACATCAAATGCATTAGCATTTGCTTTATAGGAGGTCCCAGAGGAGAGGAGAGAAATGGGCATGAAACTTATTAGAAGAAACAAAAGCTGAAAATGTCCCTAACCTAAAAAAGGAAACAGACATCCAGGTTCAGGAAGCACAGAGAGTCTAAAACAAGATGAACCCAAAGATATCTATACAAAGACACATTACAGCTCAAGTGAAAAAGAATAAAGATTAAGAAAGAAACTTATAAGCAGCAAGAGGAAATCAACTATTTATGAACAGGGGACTCCTGCAACCAAGAATAATCTACCCCTTCAGATTTAAGGAGAAATAATGAGTTTTACAGATAGTGAATGAGTGAAGTCACTCCGTCGTGTCCGACTCTTTGTGACCCCATGGACTGTAACCTACCAGGCTCCTCCATCCATGGAATTTTCCAGGCAAGAATACTGGAGTGGGTTGCCATTTCCTTCTCCAGGGGATCTTCCTGACCCAGGGATTAAACCTGGATTTCCCACATTGTAGGCAGACGCTTTACCCTCTGAGCCACCAGGGAAGTCAGATAAGCAAAAGCTAAAAGAGTTCAGCATTGGCTTTACAAGAAATGTCAAAGGGACTTCTCTAACTAGAAAAGAAAAAACACAACTAGAAATATGAAAATTACAAAGGAAAAATCGGACTGGTAAAGGCAAGCACAGAGTAGAGGAAGTAGGTCAACCACTTACAGCGGGAAGTTTTCAGGGATACAAGCCTGTCTCAGGGGAAAAAAAAAAAAAAGCTCAAATAAATGATCTAACTTTATAGGTAAAGGAACTAGAAAAAGAAGAACAAAACTGAAATTAGTAGAAGGAAATAAATAATGACCAGAGCAAAAACAAATGAAAAAAACTTAAGCAGAAAAGATTTTTGAAATTTAATTTTTGAAAAATTAAAGTTAAGATACATTTTTATAGATTCACTAAGAAATAAAGAGGACCCAAATAAATAAAATCAGAAAGAGAAGTTACAACTGACACCACAGAAGCACAAAAGATCACTAAGAAATGACAACAAACAGTAATATAGCCTAAAACATCGCCCAGTGCTGAGTCAGGAAGAATTAGAATATATGAACAGACCCAATACCAGTAATAAAATTGAATCAGGGGTAAAAAACAACAACAACAACAACAACAAACAAAAGTCCAGGACCAGACGACTTCACAGGTGAACCCTACCAAACATTTAAAGAAAAGTTAATATCTATCTTTCCCAAACTACGTCAATAAAATAAAACTGAAAAGGAAGTTTTCAAACTCATTGCATAAGACCAGCATCAACCTAATACCAAAACCAGAGACAGCTCAAAAAAAAAAAAAATTAAAGACCAATGAAAATAGATGGAAAATCCTTTAACAAAATGTCAGCAAATCAAATTTAACAATACATTAAAAGAATCATACCCCAAAATCAAATAGGAGTAAGTCCGGAGACACAAGGATGGTTCAATATCCCCAAACCATCAATGTGATACACCTTAACAAACTGAATAATAAAAATTGTATGATCACCTCAATAGATGCAAAAAAACTTTTGACAAAATTCAACATTTATGATTAAAAATGCTCACCAAAATGGGTGTAGAAGGAACATATCTCAAACTAATAAAAGCCATATATGGTAAGCCCATAGCTAACAATATAACATCATACAAAAAATGGATGCTTTTGAACTGTGGTGCTGGAGAAGACTCCTGAGAGTTCCTTGGACTGCAAGGAGATCAAACCAGTCAATCCTGAAGGAAATCAGTCCTGAATATACATTGGAAGGACTGATGTTGAAGCTGAAACTCCAATACTTTGGCCACCTGAGGCAAAGAACCAACTCACTGGAGAAGACCCTGATGCTGGGAAAGATTGAAGGCAGGGGAGAAGGGGATGACAGAGGAAGAGATGGTTGTATGTCATCACCAACTCAATGGACATGAGTTTGAGCAAGCTCTGGGAGTTGGTGATGGACAGGGAATCCTGGCATCCTGCAGTCCATGGACTTGCAAAGAATCAGACATGACTGAGTGACTGAACTGAACATCATACTCAAAGTTCATGGTGAAAAGCTGAAAGAATTTCTTCTAAGATCAGTAACAAGCCATGAATGCCCCCTTTCACTTTTTCCAACACAGTATTGAAACTCTAAGCTTCAGCAATCATACAAGAAAAAGAAATAAAAGGAATCCAAATTGGAAAAGGAGAAGTAAAACCATCACTGATTACAGATTACATGATACTATACACAAAAAATCCAAAAGATGCCATCAAAAAACTATTAGAATAAAGCAATTCCGTAAAGTTATAGGATACAAAAATTTTTTTAATATAAATTTATTTATTTTAATTGGAGGCTAATTACTTTACAATATCGTATTGGTTTTGCCATACATCAATATGAATCTGCCACAGATATTCACATGTTCCCCATCCTGAACCCCCCTCCCTCTTCCCTCCCCATACCATCCCTCTGAGTCGTCCCAGTGCACCAGCCCCAAGCATCCAGTATCATGCATCGAACCTGGACTGGCGATTCGTTTCATATATGATTTTATACATGCTTCAGTGCCATTCTCCCAAATCATCCCACCCTCTCCCTCTCCCACAGAGTCCAAAAGACTGTTCTATACATCTGTGTCTCTTTTGCTGTCTCGCATGCAGCGTTATCATTACCATCTTTCTAAATTCCATATATATGCGTTAGTATACTGTATTGGTGTTTTTCTTTCTGGCTTACTTCACTCTGTATAATAGGCTCCAGTTTCATCTACCTCATTAGAACTGATTCAAATGTATTCTTTTTAATGGCTGAGTAATACTCCATCATGTATATGTACCACAGCTTTCTTATCCATTCATCTGCTGATGGACATCTAGGTTGCTTCCATGTCCTGGCTATTACAAGCAGTGCTGCAATGATAAAAAGATGCTCAACATCACTCATTATCAGAGAAATGCAAATCAAAACCACAATGAGGTACCATTTCATGCCAGTCAGAATGGCTGCTATCCAAAAGTCTGCAAGCAATAAATGCTGGAGAGGGTGTGGAGAAAAGGGAACCCTCTTACACTGTTGGTGGGAATGCAAACTAGTACAGCCACTATGGAGAACAGTGTGGAGATTCCTTAAAAAACTGCAAATAGAACTGCCTTATGACCCAGCAATCCCACTGCTGGGCATACACACTGAGGAAACCAGAATTGAAAGAGACACATGTACCCCAATGTTCATCACAGTATACAAAATTAATATACAGAAATCTATTGTGTTTCTATACAATGACAACAAGCTATCAGAAAGAGAAATTTAAAAAACAATTTCATTTACAATTACATTAAGATGCAATAAAATAGGGCTTCCCTGGTGGTAGAGTGGATGGGAATCTGCCTACTAATGAAGGAGACGTGGGTTTGATCCCTGGTCCAGGAAGATTCAACATGCCATGGAGCAACTAAGCCACGAGCCCCAGCTACCGCGCCTGTGCCCCAGGGCCCGCCAGCCACAGCTACCGCGCCTGTGCCCCAGGGCCCGCCAGCCCCAGCTACCGCGCCTGTGCCCCAGGGCCCGCCAGCCACAGCTACCGCGCCTGTGCCCCAGGGCCCGCCAGCCCCAGCTACCACGCCTGTGCCCCAGGGCCCGCCAGCCACAGCTACCGCGCCTGTGCCCCAGGGCCCGCCAGCCACAGCTACTGAATCTGTGTGCTGCCAACTACTGAAGCACGCACACCCTCACGCCTGCACACGGCAACTACTGGACCCACGTGCTGCAACCACTGAAGCCCCTGTGCCTACAGCCTGTACTCGGCAACAAGAGAAGCCACCACCGTGAGAAGTCCATGCACCACAACAAAGAGTAGCCCCCACTCTCCACAACTGTAGGAAACCAGTGAGCAGCAATGAAGACCCAGGACAACCAAAAATAAATTAGTATAAAATGCCTAGGAATAAATCTAACCAAGGTGGTAAAATATGTGTACTCAGATAACTATAACACACTGAAGAAAGAAACGGAAGACAAGCAAATGGAAAGATATATCATGCTCGTGAACTGGAAGAATAATTATTGTTAAAGCGATCATACTACATAAGGCAATATCACAGTATCAATGGCCTTTTTCAAAGTACTAGAACAAATAATGCTACTATTTGTATGGAAACACAAAAGACCCCAAAGAGCTAAAATAATCTTGAGAAAGAAGAATAAAGCTGGAGATACCACAAGCCCTGATTTCAAACTAAACTTCAAAGCTACAATAGCCAAGCAATCTAAGTGTCCTTAGACAGACATATGATAAAGATGTGGTACACACAGACACACACACACGCATAAGCATATTACTCAGCCATTAACAAAAATGAACTCTTGGCACTTGCAACAGCATGGATGGATCTAGAAAATAAAATGAGTAAATAAGATAGGAAGAAAGATAAATACATGATCTCATATTTGAAATCTAAAACTCAAAACAAACAAGCAAAACAAAAACATACTCATAGATACTAAGAACAAATGGGTAGTTGCTATGAGAGAGGGTGGTGAGGAAGTGGGAAAATTAGGCAAAGGGGATTAAAATGTACAAACCCCATATAAAGGAAACATATCTCAGTTTAACAAAATCTATTTGTGACACACCCACAACCAACATAACACTAAACAGTGAAAAACTGAAAACGTTCCTGCTAAAATCTGGAACAAGACAAGGATGCCCACTCTCAACACTTCTTTCAACACAGTATTGGAAGTCCTAGCCACAGCAATCAGACAAGAAATAAAAAGTGTCTAGATTGAAAAGAAAGAGGTAAAACTGTCATTATATACAGAAGACATAATAGTATATATAGAAGACCCTAAAGATTTCACACAAAAACTACTAGAACTGAAAATTAAGCAAGGTAGCAGGATCCAAGATTAACATATAGAAACTGGTTGCATTTCTTTACCCTAACAATAAAATATCAGAAATAACCCTCACAGACTTCAGACAATACTACAAAGATACAGTAATCAAAACAGTGTGGTATTGGCACAAAAACAGTTTTATGAATCAATGGAACCCAACAGAGATTCCAGAAATGAACCCACATACCTACAAATTAATCAGTGTTTTATAAAGGTGGTAAGAGATTGCACTAGTGGTTTTTAAAAAAAAAAAAAAAAACCTGTCTGCCAATGCAGGAGACACAAGAGATGCAGGTTCAATCCCTAGGTCAGGAAGATCCCCTGGAAGAGGGCATGGCATCCCACCCCAGTATTCTTGCCTGGAGAATCCACATGAACAGAGGAGCCTGGCGGGCTGAAGTCCATAGGGTTGCATAGAGTCGGACATGACTGAAGCGACTTGGCACACATACAGTGGAGAAAAGACAGTCTTTCAAAAAGTGGTACTGGAAAAGTGGACATCTGTACATAAATCAATGAAGTTAGTATACATCCTCACACCATACACAAAAAAATAAACTCAAAATGGCTTAAAGATTTAAATACAAGACATGACATGAGAAACCTCTTAGAAGAGAAAATAAGCAAAACATTTTCTGACATATACTGTTTTCTTAGGTCAGTTTATCAAGGCAATAGAAATAAAAGCAAAAATAAATAGAACATAATCAAATTTATAAGATTTTGCACAGCAAAGGAAATCATCAACAAAATGCAATGACAATTTATCGACTGGAAAAAAAATGTATACAAATGATGTGAGCAACAGGGGCTTAACTTTCAAAATATATAAACAGCTCACAGAACTCAGTAACAACAATTTAAAAAAAAAGGAATCCAATCAAAAAAAGAACAGAAGACCTACTAAACAGACATTTCTCCAAAGAAGACATTCAGATGGCCAACATGCAAGTGAAAAGATGCTCAACATCACTAATTATCAGAGAAATAGAAATCAAAACTGGAGTGAGGTGCTTTGTAATAACTTATATGGAGGAAAAAACTCTAGAAAAGAGTAGATATAGCTGATAGATTTGTATAACAATCACTTTGCTGTACGCCTGAAACTAACGCCACATTGTAAATCAACTACATGTCAATTTTTTAAAATATTTTTAAAAAATGAACTACAGTGAGATACCACGCCACACTGGTCAGAATGACCATCATTAAACAGTCAACAATAAATACTGGAGAAGGTGTGGAGAAAAGGGTATCCTCCTAAACTGTTGGTGGGAATGTAAACCGGTCCAGCCAATATGGAGAACAATACAAGGGTTCCTCAAAAAGCTAGATATAGAGTTGCTGTAGGATCCAACAATCCCACACCTGGGCATATATCCAGACTAAACTAATTCAAAAGGGGGAGGAGGGATAGGGGACAGATGGATTAAGAGTTTAGGATTAGCAGATGCAGACCATTATATATAGAATGCATATACAATAAGGCCCTACTGCAGAGCACAGCAGAGAAGGCAATGGCATCCCACTCCAGGACTCTCGCCTGGAAAATCCCATGGACGGAAGAGCCTGGTGGGCTGCAGTCCATGGGGTCACTAAGAGTCAGACATGACTGAGCGACTTCACTTTCACTTTTCACTTTCATGCACTGGAGAAGGAAATGGCAACCCACTCCAGTGTTCTTGCCTGGAGAATCCCAGGGGCAGGGGAGCCTGGTGGACTGCCGTCTATAGGGTCGCACAGAGTTGGACATGACTGAAGCGACTTAGCAGCAGCAGCAGCAGAGCACAAGGAACTATATTCAATATGTAATAAACCATAATGGAAAAGAATATGAAAAATATATAGTTACATGTACATAACTATATAACTAACTATATAACACTCTGCTCTACACCAGAAACTAACACACTGTAAATCAACTATACTTTAATAAAAAAATTATTTTAATAGCAAAAAATAAGTGCAAACCCTAGTTATATTAAAATATACATTAGGATATAATACAGCATACGGAATATGATCAATAATAGTGTAATAACTTTGTGTGAGGATAGACTGTTACTAGATTTATTGTAGTGGTCATTTTTACAATATATACAAGTGCAAATCATTATGTATTTAGTACATGTGAAATTATCATAATGGGAAGTGAAGTCACTCAGTCGTGTCCGACTCTTTGCAACCGCATGGACTGTAGCCTACCAGGCTGCTTTGTCCGTGGGATTTTCCAGGCAATAGTACTGGAGTGGATTGCCATTTCCTTCTCCAGGGGATCTTCCCAACCCAGGGATTGAACCCAGGTCTCCTGCATTGTAGACAGACACTTTACCATCTGAGCCACCAGGGAAGTCCATCATAATACTGTACATTAACTATATTTCAATTAAAATTTTTTACCTCAACAAGTTTAGAGTAAAAAAGAAAAAATCTAAGTCAGAAAATATCATCCTTCTGCTCAAATCTCTGTAATGAATTCCCACTTTACTCAGTTAAATCCAAACTTCTTCTCATGGCTGATTGAGCCACCAGGGAAGTCCATCATAATACTGTACATTAACTATATTTCAATTAAAATTTTTTACCTCAACAAGTTTAGAGTAAAAAAGAAAAAATCTAAGTCAGAAAATATCATCCTTCTGCTCAAATCTCTGTAATGAATTCCCACTTTACTCAGTTAAATCCAAACTTCTTCTCATGGCTGATAAGGCCTACATGAGGTCCCCATCAACCACTTCTCTAACCTCATCTGTGTTTTATTCCCAGATTTATTGACATATTATTGGTAAATGGAAATTGCACTAAGGTGTACAGTGTGATGTTTTCAAATATATACATATTTTGAAGTGATTACATTTTGAAATAACTAGTGAAACTCATCAAAATATCCATCACCTCGAACAATTATCTTTTTTCTTTGGTATACAAGAACACTTAAACCTACTCTTTATACATGTTTTGCAGTATACACTAATTTATTATTAACTGTAGTCACTAATCTCTACATTAGGTCTCTAGAGCTTATTTGTATTATAACTCAAAGTTTGTGCCTTTTGACTAAATCTCTTTTCCTCTGCTCCCAGCTCCTGCTCCTGCTTCTGCTGCTGCTGCTGCTGCTAAGTCGCTTCAGTCGTGTCCGACTCTGTGCGACCCCATAGATGGCAGCCCACCAGGCTCCCCCGTCCCTGGGATTCTCCAGGCAAGAACACTGGAGTGGGCTGCCATTTCCTTCTCCAATGCATGCTCCAAGGTATCACTATTTTGCTCCATTTCTATGAGTTCACTTTCTTAGATTCTACATATAAGTGAGGTCATGAAGTATCTGTCTTTTCTGTGTCTGCTTTATTTCACAGATCAATATTCTCCAGGTTCATCCATAACATCACAAATGACAGAATTTTCTTCTTTGTGAAGTTTGCATAATATTTCATTGTGTGTGTGTGTGTGTGTGTGTGTGTGAGTGACTTCAGTCCCATTATGATGGAAGATCCAAATTAAGATATCTCACCATTAATTGCTATGGTTAATTACACAATAGCTGATACAAAAATTTTTACTAGATCAGTGTTAGTGCTATACACTTAAAAATTATCCGATCTGGGTGTGGCGATTTTAAAATACGGCCCCAATTCTTTGCCATTTCTCCTCTAGGGAGGGAGGGTCTACCTCTCCTCCACTTAAATCTGGGAAAGCTGTTGCTGCTTTAACTAATGGAGTACAGACTTGCCAGGCTAGGTCAGTACATGTCATGCAGCTTCTACCTCATTCTCGGGGCATGCTCACTTTGGGGTAGACCGAGTACTATGTAAGATGTTTGACCACTCAGAAACCTCATGGTAAAGAGGCCATCTGTAGGTGCTCCAATAAATAGTCTCAGCTAAGCTCCCATCTGATGACCAGCATCAACCAGGAGCCATCTTGGATGTCAGCCTATGGGGATTCACGAGAAACTCCAAGTGAAAACTGTCCAGTCAAGGCTTTTTTGAATTTCTGATGAACTTAAAGAATTGTTTTACATTTCTAAGTTTGGAATCAATTCATTACAAAGCAACAGAAATTCATATTTGGATGTCAGCCTATGGGGATTCACAAGAAACTCCAAGTGAAAACTGTCCAGTCAAGGCTTTTTTGAATTTCTGATGAACTTAAAGAATTGTTTTACATTTCTAAGTTTGGAATCAATTCATTACAAAGCAACAGAAATTCATATATCAAGATGTAAAAACTGAATTTCTTATCACATGCCACTTCACATATTATTCTGATTTCCACATGGTAAATCAACCCTGAATATTCATTGGAAGGACTGATGCTAAAGCTGAAGCTCCAATACTTGGCCACCTGATGCAAAGAACTGACTCACTGGAAAAAAAAAACCCTGATGCTGGGCAAGAGTGAGGGCAAGAGAAGAAGGGGGCAACAGAGGATGAGATGGTTGGATGGCATCACTGACTCAAAGGATGAGTTCTGAGTACACTCCAGGAGATAGTGAAGGCCAGGGAAGCCTGGTGTGCCGCATTCCGTGGGGTCACAAAAAGTCAGATGTGACTGACCGACTGCAAAACAATAACAACGCCACTTCACATATTATCCTGACTCTTCTTTCCGCATGGTAAGAAAATGATCCATGTTAAATGTAGTCAAATATAAACCCTGGCTTTGAATCATAAGGAGATAGAAAAATATTAAAACTGAAAGGTACTGTTGATTTTGGTCTCCTGAAAATGCCACCCATGAAGCCTGTGGCTTACTAGGAGAGTCTGAGTTACGGCAGGAGAAGTCCAACGACAGGCTGGCAGACCAAATTCAGCCCACCCTGTTTGTACAATATAAAATAAAATAAAGATGGTCCACAAAGTCTAAAGTAGTTATTATCTTGCCCTTTACTAAAAATAACTATCAACCCCTGAAGTTAGAGAACAGCAAAATTGGAATAGGAGCATAAGTTCTTTGAGTCATATACCAATACTCTTTTTTCACTATGCTGCCTAGACAGGAATAAAATTCTACATTAAGATCAGCGTATTTTAATAAGCATAATTTCATGACTCTGTGAGTCTAGTTCACATCACTTGTTGAAATTTTGTGAAGACTTTGTTTTGGGGGTTGTTTAGTTTGGTCCTTTTGTTTTGCTTTTGGTTTTGTTTTCAAAGAGAGGAGAGTTAGCCACAGGAAGAAAAATACACATTATTTAAATTTTTCTGTGATACTATCAGTAAAGGAAAAGAGAAGAAAACTGATATCTTAGATTAGAGATTGGCAAACTTTTGCTCTAAGGGCCAATAATATTTTTCACTTTACAAGCAATACAGTATGTGTCACAACTACTCAGCTCTGCTGGTAAGCTTGAAAGCAGCCAGGGAGTGTCATTCGCTCGGTCCTGTCTGACTCTCTGCGACCCTATGAACCGTAGCCCGCCAGGCTCCTCTGTCCCTGGGATTCTCCAGGCAAGAATCCTGCAGTGGGTTGCCATTGCCTTCTCCAGGGGATCTTTCCTGACCTAGGAATCGAACCAGGTCTCCTGCGTTGTAGGCAGACTCTTTACCATCTGAGCTACCAGGGAAGCCCGAAGCAGCCACAGACAAGGCTTAAATGAACGTGTGCGCTGTATCCATTACACTGCACTTACAAAAACAAGTGGTGGTCCAGGGTCAGCTTGTAGTCCTAGTTTGTCAACCCTGTCTTAATTAACATGTGGACACACATACGTGTGGGATGCAATGCTTAGGGTAAGAGTACAGTTACAAATTCTACACAGAGAAGTAGGGGAAATGTCAGACATGAGGTTCACATAATAATATTTTGCCTATGTACTACATATTTTGTTCACTAAACTCTAAAATAATACTTAATATTCAGTTTGAGAATAATATTGAAAGAGGTGAGTCAGTATTACTGAAAAATCTCCTTTCAGTCTTTATTATTACAGCTTGAAAGCCTTACCTTTTTTTACAACTTATTTATTTCTCCAAGAAATAAATGAAGGCCATTCTAGATTAGAATAGCCCACTAAAACAGCTACATCCCAGCCTAAGAACCCTGAAACAGTGTCTTTTTTCACTTTGTTGCCAAACTCCCCTAAACACAGTTTTCTTAGACTGTGTGAGATTATTTTTTTCCCCTACTTTTCAAAATCTCTGAAGTTCTTGCACTACCAAAAAAAAAAAAAATAAAAAAATTTTTTTCCAGTGCTAAAAGCAAGTAAGTGGATTTTCCAGGAATTCAGAAAGAAAGAAAATATTTCCTTTGTGCCTAAGATATTCATAGATTCGAAAAGATTTTTTAAAAGGATTAAGTAAGCAACCAATCAATTAGACATTCAGAGTGATATTAATGATATAAATATATAATAATGGGTATACATAGTAATCATAAAAAGCAAAATACAAACATTATAGTATTATTTTCAATCATTTCAATCTAAAGAAAAGGAAATTCTGAAGTGTTTGCTTTGAGGGCTCATAGAATTATCCACGTGTGAAAAATCCAAAATTGCTGTAAAGTGTAAAAATTATCCTTTCTTCCACCTACAGGTAAGTCAAAATTGCTGTGCAAATTTTTCTTCAAACTTTTTGAAAAGGAATTATCCAGAAAGGAAAATGTCTGAAGCTACACAATAAGGAACTTCAGAACTGAAGGAAGCTGTTTTCAGTGCCGACTTCTACAGCACACAAACAACATAAACCACCCTCGCGCACACACACGTACACACGCTAGTGCATGTTTACTGATTCAACACACGTTTACTGAGTGTCATGTAAATTAATTTGCATATGATGTGTGTGTATGTACATGTTTGTATCATGTGGATGTAACCCTGTGTGTTAACATATCTGCAAGAGCAAAGTCAAGGACAAGGTCTAAGGGTGAGGAGGACATATACAGATAAGGTGACATCCAAACACCTAGGGCACCTGAAATCATCCTCTGAAGCAGGCTCAGTTCAGTTCAGTTCAGTTGCTCAGGCGTGTCCGACTCTCTGCAACCCCATGAATCGCAGCACGCCAGGCCTCCCTGTCCATCACCAACTCCCAGAGTTCACCCAGACTCATGTGCATCGAGTTGGTGATGCCATCCAGCCATCTCATCCTCAGTCGTCCCCTTCTCCTCCTGCCCCCAATCCCTCCCAGCATCAGGGTCTTTTCCAGTGAGTCAACTCTTCGCATGAGGTAGCCAAAATATTGGAGTTTCAGCTTCAACATCAGTCCTTCCAAAGAATAACCAGGACTGATCTCCTTTAGGATGGACTATGTGTACACAAATGCTATAAAGGTTGATGTTAGAGATCATAATGGGAATGTAGATGAGCAAAGAGTGACATGAAATGTATCCTTCTAGAGGACAGAAAATGTCAACGGTGGGTAAAAATAGAGAGAACATGCTCTTGGGACAGGACATGGAAGGAATGGAGGAAAAGATGACCTATGCTTCCATGATTAATGAAAAACAGTTACTCAAACTGGGAATTCTCTACAACTTTTAAAAAATGAAATTATTTTTAAATACTATTTCTGAAGTTGCATGGAAGTTTGCTTAAGTTTGTGGGGTTTTTGACTGCAATTTACAATGGTGAAAAATCACTGTTTTTACTTCTAAAGTAAGAGAATGGAACAGAATAAAATCCAACATGGCAGAATACTAAACAGCAATTTGCAGAGGTAAAAACTCAGTCATTATAAAGTCAGATTCTAGATTTTCAAACTAACAGCAATCCAGTTTTTAATTCAGATTTACACATATGATGCAAACATATCAGAAGTTATTAATTCACAAGAGAAGTTAAGTAGGGAAAAAAACTCTTGGCCCTAAAACTCAAGAAAAAGACAGTTCATTTTTTGAAGTGGCAAGAATGATCTCTTACAAAATGCAGGAAGAAAAATGGAAGTCAGCGTGTTATCTGATATTTCCCAGGCAACCAATATTCCTCTTAAGAGAAAATGGCCCACTGTGAAGCTGAGGAGCCAAGAAGACCTGACTATTTAAGACTCAAAGTCTCCTTAAGGGACAGAACATTGAAAAGTAGAAGTTGGTCAGTCTGGAAAAGTATTCAGCAGAAGCATTCAAAGGCTTAAAAACAATCGATTTACCACCTTTAATTCCAAGCTTCCCTGGAACATCCAACTTCAAAGCCCAAGATCTCTGTATCCTATCCTTTAGAGAGAGCACCAGACCAAGTCAGCTCACCTGACTGCCCTTCATTCCCACTCAGACCTGTCCAGGACCTCATGTAGACAGCCAGATAAGACTACCTTCTGGGTACAGAGGAGTTCAGGACATGCCACCCCAGAATATGCTGCTTTGGTATATTATTTTGTGCTGAAGCCTCATAGAGGCTTTCTCTGAACTCCCCTCATCTGCCTAAAGACAGATTGTCCAAAAGAATTCAGTTTTCATTAATCTCCCCCCCACTACAGGAATTTCATCAACCAGAGAAGATGGACTCACCACAGGAGAGGAGAGTAGAAGTCCACCCCACCCTCTGACAAACTTTGTCACAAACCGTCACACCTCCCGTCTCTTCTTCTAAGAGCCCTATAGCTTTCCCCCAAATCATTTACTTTCTCCTAAGTAGCCTACACTCCCCTTCCCTTCCCCTATTAAGACAGTATGTTGTTGTTCAGCCACCTAGTCGTGTCCGACTCTTTGCAACCCCATGGACTGTAGCACACCAGACCTCCCTGTCTCTCACCATCTCCCAAAGTCTGCCCAAGTTCATGTCCATTGCATTGGTGATGCCTTCCAGCCATCTCACCCTCTAATACCCTCTTCTCCTTCTGCCCTCAATCTTTTCAACAAATCTGGGACTGTTGGACTTCCCCGATGGTCCAGTCGTTAAGAAGCTGCCGGCCAACACAGGGGCCACTGGTTCAATCCCTAGTTCAGGAAGAGCCCACATGCTATAGAGCAACTAAGCCCACGTGCCACAAGTACTGAGCCTGTGCTCTAGAGCCCACTTGGCACAACGACTGAAGCCCGCACGCCCAGAGCCCATGGTCTGCAACAAGGGAAGCCACCACAAGGAGAAGACCGCATACCACAGTTAGAGTAACCCCCACTGGCTGCAACAAGAGAAAGCCCTCTCTATGTACAGCATAAATACATAAAGAAGACCCAGCACAGCCATAAATACATAAATAAATAAAACTGCAACTGTAGAGGAAAAGTCTTTCCTCTCCTATAAATAGTCTCCTCCCAGCACCACCCAGCAGGCTGCAGGCTGCCCAAGACAGGTGCATCAGAAGGAAACTGTTTCAATTTTTTTTAAGGGAAGAAAATAATCTTTAATATTTTGAGCAGGATGATAATTTCCTTGTAGGTAATGTAATAGCACTTTTGTTAAACAGCAAGCATCTCAGTGGGTTTCCCTGGTGGATCAGTGGTAAAGAATTTGCCTGCAAAGGCAGGAGATGAAAGTTGGATCCCTGGGTTGGGAAGATCCCCTGGAGTAAGAAATGTCAACCCATTCCAGTATCCTTGCCTGGAAAATCCCAAGGACAGAGGACCCTGGTGGGCTACAATACGTGGGGTCACGAAAGAGACAGACACAGCTTAGCAAGTGAATAGCAACACCAACCATCTCAATGTCACATTCATTTTAAGAAGTCTTTGGGAGAGAATAATAATAATAGTGGCACATAAGGATTTGTTTTAGGATGTGAATGCTTTTCCAACACCAAAGTGAGCTGTCTCTGCGGCTCTCCTGGACCTGTGCAGGGAGACACAGAAGCCGTGCCCCAGCAGCTACTGCATTCCAGGCCCCAATTCAGTGAGTGCTGGGAGTTTGGTCCTTGCCTCTCCCAGGCCTAGATTCACCTTCCCTACCAGTGGTTGCTGATAGCAAGAGCCTCCCTGCTCAGCTATTACAACTAGTCCACAGCCAAGTTAGCTGAAACTTCCCAGCAGCACATCCAACATGGCTAACAAGAACCTTTGTTCCCAATACATCTGATCATCAAAATAGCCTTGCATTCCCTCTCCCGCCCCCCACCGCCCTGCCGCAGAGAAGTTCAGTTTTGTTTCCATTTCAAGTAGTTTGATGTGTGGTAATTGGAGGGAGACACAAATTTTGAACTTGAGCTTTATGTTGTGACTAGCATTAACTTAAATACCCTCCATCAAGGAGTAGGGCTATTCTGCCAAACTGCCTTAAAAACCCACCACAATTTTTTTTGTTGTTGTTTCAGAAACCCACAGTGCAATCTGCAATGCATTATACATTTTGAGCAGAGACTCTTATCTATACTTTCTTGTGCATTTCCAAACCCTTTAAAATATTGATCAGACACAGAGCCCACATTCCAAGACCAGTGCCACAGTTTTGCTGCAAGCTAAAGGAGAAGAGATTGAAAGTAACAGATGTTTGCATTGCCTAGTCTAGTTATTTTCATGACTTCATCAACAAATGCAAAGTTTTAAATTAGAAATGTACTATAGTTCTATTGTTCCCTATGGAAATTTCTAACTAAAACCAGTCTAAGAAATCATTTGCAAACAAAAATTCTGCCTTTGGTTTAAAGAGGGAAAAAAAAAAAAAAACTCTTAGAAGGGAAGAAAGCTCAGTCTGATGAGCAGCCCGCTTCCCACTCCAGCCAGCACCACATCGGGGAGCAGGATTCGATGGGTGGTACCTGCTCTTGCAGACTTGGCGACTCCATGGGGCGTGCTCCCCGGGTTCCTGCTGGGCTCCTGCTGTCCAAACAGGAGGCTGGAGGGAATGCTCACAGCCCCGCTGCGGCAAGAATGTTTTGTGGATCTGGTCCCACCATGCCTAGGACAGCTCCCCATGAGGTATCCTGACTCACTTCAAAGGCAGGAGGGCTTTAGAAGCCCCTCCAGAAGGCTTGTCTGTGTCAATTCAGCCATCCACACTGGGCATCCCCCACTAGGTTTTGCATGCCCGGGAAGGAAAGTTATTAGCTCCCTCCTGGACTCAAAGGAAGAGTGAGCAGCATCCATTGTTCACTCTCAAATCTGCATCGTTGGTGGCTGTGGCTTCACATATTAGCCAGCTTCAAAGGGACAGCAACACAGGCCTTAAATTATACAGGATTTCAGAAGAGCGCAGAGGTCCAATAGAGCCAATTTTACTGGAATGTAAATTTATAGGAGGAAATCAGTATCTTGTTGCTTTTGTTCCTAAAATCCTTTTATCCCAAGTCTTGCATGCAAGTGCTCTCGACTGCTCTAACCCGCTTCATTCTCTGAACTCTAAAAAATACATCCAGTATCTGCTGCCAACTAAGCACTTTATTATATACCCACCTGTATTAGCGTTTTTAACACTGCTCACCCAGTTGATTTTGAGTGTCTTAAAGGCAGACAGAATGGCTTACAGTTACTTCCAGGACCGATCATGGGGATAATGGGGATGAGGAATCCAAGAGAACCATTTGGCTTAAGCTTCACATTCAAAATAAGACTCCAATTTAGATTTCTGATATCTCCAAATGAAATTATACCTAAACTTTCATAGACGTACTGGCAAGAGTTTTGAAAAGAAGCATTTCATCCAACAACTTTAAATTCATCACAGCTTCTATGATCCTTTTTGGCATTACTTTATTTTTTAATAAAGTAAAAAATAGGAGCCTCCAAAAAAGAGAAGAGGCGTGGTTTGCCTCAGATTTTCTACAGCGCCTGGCATCATGTTACAAAAGATACGCTCATGAGGAAAATGCTCCCTAATGGTCATCGGATACTTTTGTACGTGGAGGAAGATGTATAAAACTGGCATGGGCTTCCCACACAACCAGAAGTCAGAGGCCCTAGGGCCCCTGAAGAGGACCCCAGCTAGACTGGCTAGCTCCCACCACCAGAGCGACTGGGTTTTCAGGTCCTTCCTGCTTCCATATGAAGCAATAACATGAGTATCAAAAGGAGAATACTCTCTTCTTTTGATAATGAGTACCCTTTAAGATGCTTTTGAACTGTGATGTTGGAGAAGACTCTTGAGTGTCTCTTGGACTGCAAGGAGATCTAACCAGTCCATCCTAAAGGAGATCAGTCCTGGGTGTTCATTGGAAGGACTGATGCTGAAGCTGAAACTCCAATACTTTGGCCACCTGATGTAAAGAGCTGACTCATTTGAAAAGACGCTGATGCTGGGAAAGATTGAAGGCAGGAGGAGAAGGGGACAACAGAGGATGAGACGGCTGGATGGCATCACTGACTTGATGGACATGAGTTTGAGTAAACTCCAGGAGTTGGTGATGAACAGGGAGGCCTGGCGTGCTGCAGTCCATGGGGTCACAAAGAGTCAGATACAACTGAGTGACTGAACTGAACTGAACCCTTTAAGAACTTAAGAGATAAGGTGGCCTTTTGATACTTCAGTTCAGTCGCTCAGTCGTGTCCAACTCTTTGTGAGCCCACAAATTGCAGCACGCCAGGCCTCCCTGTTCATCACCATCTCCCGGAGTTCACTCAGGCTCACATCCGTCGAGTCCGTGATGCCGTCCAGCCATCTCATCCTCGGTCGTCCCCTTCTCCTCCTGCCCCCAATCCCCCTCAGCATCAGAGTCTTTTCCAGTGAGTCAACTTTTCGCATGAGGTGGCCAAAGGACTGGAGTTTCAGCTTTAGCATCATTTCTCAAGAGTCTTCTCCAACACCACACTTCAAAAGCATCAATTCTTCGGCGATCAGCCTTCTTCACAGTCCAACTCTCACATCCATACATGACCACAGGAAAAACCATAGCCTTGACTAGACGGACCTTAGTCGGCAAAGTAATGTCTCTGCTTTTGAAAATGCTATCTAGGTTGGACATAACTTTTCTTCCAAGGAGTAAGCGTCTTCTAATTTCATGGCTGCAGTCACCATCAGCAGTGATTTTGGAGCCCAAAAAAATAAAGTCTGGCACTGTTTCCACTGTTTCCCCATCTATTTCCCATGAAGTGATGGGACCAGATGCCATGATCTTCGTTTTCTGAATGTTGAGCTTTAAGCCAACTTTTTCACTCTCCTCTTTCACTTTCATCAAGAGGCCTTTTAGCTCCTCTTCACTTTCTGCCATAAGGGTGGTGTCATCTGCATATCTGAGGTTATTGATATTTCTCCCGGCAATCTTGATTCCAGCTTGTGTTTCTTCCAGTCCAGCGCTTCTCATGATGTACTCTGCATATAAGTTAAATAAGCAGGGTGACAATATATAGCCTTGACGGACTCCTTTTCCTATTTGGAACCAGTCTGTTGTTCCATGTCCAGTTCTAACTGTACTTAAACTAGTAAAATCCAGAGACAATGGCTATATTTAACCTGTTTCAAAGAGAAAACCCTGTAGGAAACCATTGTGTACAACCAAAGGATTCAAAACACCCCATGATTTCATCCAAGGTAGTTTCTGAAAGTGATCTCGGAAAGCAGGGCTAGCATGTGACGGTACTGTCATCAAAAGTCCCGTACACTCTTTGGAGAAAGATATTGTGGAGCAGAGTGTGTGAACAGCAAAGCAAAATACAACTTAGTCCTGAATATACTGTGAGTTCGCTTTGTGAAGGGGCTCCAGGGCAGCTGGTCGCCTTGTGGTGACACCTCCAAAACTGTCCTTATCTCCCAGGCACCTCCTTAGGCCCCGCTCTTGATTTTAGCTGATGTGGTCATCATTAGCCCTGTCCACCAAATTTTTCTGCTGCTTTCTGGAACTCCATGGAATGGCGTTGCCTCATTCTTCTTTGCAGTTGGGTATGCCCCTGTAACTTGGGGCTGGGGAAAGGTGATTGATTTAAGAGCCAGGAAATGATTCACCGCATGTCTATTGTCCTGCCCTGACCAGCCTGGATCACAAAAGCACAGAGACGGAGCTGCCTTCTCCCTAGGCCCTGAATTAAGAACAAGCAGAACTCCCACAGCTGACTGGTGGGGGCTATATGCCACAAGGAAAACTAAGCTTTTATTATTTTAAGCCATTAAAACCTTAGGATTATTTGTTGGCCTAATAAGTGACCCTATTCTGACTAATAAGAGCAGATATTAGTTCACAATGCTTAATCTCCTACCCTCTTAACTGAAGTACCTTTGGGGTTACACTGTCATATTCCCAGAGATTGCCGAAGCCACAGGATAAGAAAGATCCAAATTATAACAGTGTCCACTGGACTCATTAATTTTAAGTGTTTTTTTTTCTTTTTTTAATACTTGAAAGTTGCTAAGAGAGTGGCTCTTACATATTCTCACCATGAAAAAGAAATGGTAATTATGTGACATGACAGAGGTGTTAACTAACGCTAAGGTGGTAATCATTTTTCAATATAAGTGTATCAAATCAACACATTGTTTATCTTAAGCTGACTGTTTTATGCCAATTATATTCCAATAAAGCTGGAAAAAATAAAGTGATCTCCTGGAAAAAAGTAAAATGTTATTTTTCATTAAGATAAAAACATAAATGAGATTTTAAAAATGCCATAAATTTTTAACATAAAATAGAAAACAATGAATTTTGGAGGCATAGATTTAGAAGATGAAACAAATTAATTAGAGCAAAAGAAGGACCTTTGAGAGGAGCAGCCTCAGCGATCAGAAGAGGAAATGTAGTCTTTTCCAATGAGTTAACTCTTCGCATGAGGTGGCCAAAGTACTGGAGTTTCAGCTTTAGTTTGGAAGTAACATTTATGTTTTCTTTTTTAAGTTGAAACTTAAGTTGTTTTTCTTCAGACTCTTTTGGAATTCTATGAACCCAGGTGGAAGAGGAACAGCCTCAATAAATAGAAGAAGAAAACAACTTAAAAATCATCATCCACCCTTAGTCCCAGTCTTTCTGAGCTAACAGTATATGTGTAAGATGATTCTATCTGAAACTCTATAAGCAACCTAGCCGACATGCTTTGTATCTATAAAATCAGCCTATGACAATTTAAGATCAATAGCTTGTAAATCAATATTCAAGTTATGGCCCATTCCTACTACAGACCTTACTGCGTGCTTAGCATTGAGAGACGCTCTTCACCATGTAAACTCATGCCACGCAACATCAATGAGCACTGAAGCACAGTAATGCTTACTCATTTTTATGCACATCACTCACAAAAAAAAGGAATTTCTTTTGATTTTTCACAACTCCCTGCTTACTTCTGGAGAGCAAAACTCTCACAAATGAACTTTTGTTGTCCTGTTATACTCTCAGCAACTGGATTTTTTTCTGTGATGCTTTATAGATGAGANCATGCCACGCAACATCAATGAGCACTGAAGCACAGTAATGCTTACTCATTTTTATGCACATCACTCACAAAAAAAAGGAATTTCTTTTGATTTTTCACAACTCCCTGCTTACTTCTGGAGAGCAAAACTCTCACAAATGAACTTTTGTTGTCCTGTTATACTCTCAGCAACTGGATTTTTTTCTGTGATGCTTTATAGATGAGACTTGTTTCTAGAACAGTGGGCACCACCCCCAAGTCAGATTTTAGTGATTCTTTTGTGATTACCGCTGCAGAAGCAGGTAAGTAATTATCAAGTTTCTAAATGCCACAGGATGGACTCCATCCTACCTGTCCAAATTGTCAAAATCTTGCCAAAATTTTCTCTGCCAGGACCACCTCCCAGTGGCATTTCACTTCAAAGCTTTCACTCAGACTGTTTCGATATGTAGACATGTATCCCACATCTATGTTGCACAAACTTTTCTCTCTGCCAATCAAAATTCCTGCTCAACCTTTGAAGCCTAATCCAAATTCCAAAGCCTCCTACAGCACTTTCTATGTGAGATTTACCTTCAACAATAATCCAGTTCTGTGAATTCTGACAGCAATCGCTGTGCTTTCCATACATTTGGAAGTTCAGGAATATTCTGTCCTGCAACATCATATAACCGCTACATTGCATATGTCTTGGTTCTATGATTTGATCCAAAGGTGGAGAGGAGGAAATATGTGCAAGCCAGAAAATGTTATATATCAGGAAAAGCCTAAATGGTGAGTAAGATCTTATATACATCCCAATTCCTAGATGATTGGGCCTTATCAATGTTCTAGGTCTAATACTCAGTGATCCAAAGAGGTAAACAAAACTTTACCTCTACCTACATGCCACAATAATCTCTCCCAAAAGTTGTTTGCCCTTCGGAGTCATCCTAAAATGAAGGCCAAAACTCAGATGACCTCAGTGGGTCATTCTAGCAAAAAGACCTGCTTTCACCAGTGAGGGGAAAACATCCGATAAAGCCAGGTGGTAGAAATTTGACAATGCAGCAGACAGTAGAGATGTGTCAGACATAACCAGAGGAGATCAGCAGCTGGCCACTGTCAGCTGCAGGCACTGCCCTCATTCCCTCCAGAGACTCTCCACCTCTGGAACAGCCTGCCTCACAAAGGTGGCCCCAGAGCACAGGCGTCCTTGACTCAGCCAAGAGATCCGAACTCGAACATAAGTCATATACATGTCATATAGGGGGCTTCCCTGGTGGCTCAGAGGTTAAAGCGTCTGCCTCTAATACGGGAGACCGGGGTTCGATCCCTGGGTCAGGAAGATCCCCTGGAGAAGGAAATGGCACCCCACTCCAGTATTCTTGCCTGGAGAATCCCATGGACGGAGGAGCCTGGTGGGCTATAGTCCATGGGGTCGCAAAGTGTCGGACACGACTGAGCGACTTAACTAACTAACTAACTGTATGTCATATAAGCAAGTTTCTCACTGTAAATAAAAGTAAAGTCAGAAACAGATCTCTGTTACTTTTGAAAGTAACAAAAGATACAGTTGTGTACATATTTCAATGCTTTGGCTGTGTGGTTGGTTAGCAGAAAATGGGGAATTTTCAGTGTTTTTTCTGCACCAGCCAGTGATCCTGTTGATAGTAAATCAAGTCACTTTTCACAGCAAAACAGAGATAGATGGCTGCATGTATGCACATCTACATACGCGCGCGCGCGCACACACACACACACTCATACACCGTCTTCCTTGAACTTGACCTTTTAGGTTAGCATTAGTTACTGTGCACTGCAGGTGGCCATCCATACAGAAGTAAAATGCTACCTTAAAAGATGCTTCAGTTTGTCCCTGTTGTTCAGGGCAGCAGTTCTCAACCAGCAGTGATGCAGCCCGCAGGGGGCATTTGGCAAAGTGTGAAGACACTCTGGGATGTTATGACTGGGTGGTGGTGCTCCAGGCGTGCTGCTAAGCATCCTACAATGTACAGGACAGTCTCCCACAACAAAGACCTACTAGGTCCAAATGTCAACAGCATCAAGTTAAAGAAATTTCTGTTCTAGGAGTAAAAGCAATATATATCTTATGTAAAGAGTGCTTCTTCTTCTTTTTTTTTTTTTTTTGGAGTATGGGGGAATTACTTTAATGATTCTTTGCTTTGTGCAAAAGAAAAGGCCAAGTCTTATTCTGAAATAGGGAACTTCAGACTCTAAGGCCTAATGATGGCTTTGGGAGCAGCATTTCTGTGGAAATCAGTGTGGTGCTAACCTCCTTTTAAATTCCTTGGCCAAGGTGAGAAATTATAACTGCCTAGGACCCCACGGGGCCTTCCTGGGACAGATCCCTCCCCCATTATCTTCTACTTTAGCTCCTCTATGAAATACCCAGATAATAGTATCTAATGCACATTTCCTGAGTTGTTTTACAGATAGGAAAACCCCTACCAAAGGGAAGATGCTAACTATTTGATGATCATGAGCACACAAGACACCAGGCCTACTGGAGCCCAAAGGACTGATCATGTTAATCCCTCTGATATTGCCCTTTACTTCACCATCCACCAATCAGAAAATTATTCATGTTCAGTTCAGTTCAGTCACTCAGTCATGTCTGACTCTTTGTGACCCCATAAACCACAGTATGACAGGCCTCCCTGTCCATCACCGACTCCCTGAGCCCACCCAAACCCACGCCCATTGAGTCAGTGATGCCATCCGACCGTTTCATCCTCTGTCGGCCCCTTCTCCTCCTGCATGAGTTGATCACAAATCCTAAGATCCCTCTCCCTCACCTGGCCTTGAAAATACTCTCCTGAAACCCAACTGAGAGTTTGTATTTTTCAGCACTAGCTGCCTAGACTCCTTGTCTGGTGCCTTACACAAACGCTGGCACTTTCCTTCACCACAGCCAGGCGTCAGTAGACTGGCTTCACTGGGCATAGGCAAGCGGATTCAAGTTTCGTTCAGGAACGAAAAGAGGAAGGAGGGAGGGAGATTTCCAGGAAGAACTGATTTGAAGGGATCCCTTCCAAGGGAGATAAAATGACTCCCAACAATGTTACAGGAGGCAAGGCACTAAGAAAAATCAGTGAAAAGGATCCTCCCTGTAATGAGCATGGCAGATGGTATCTAGGATTGATGAGACTTGAACCAGTGGTAAACTCTCCTTTTTTCACTGTGTTATTCTCTTATCAAACCCTTGAGCCTTCAAAATAATTTTTTTCAAGTATCTCATCCTAGTGTTTGTGGTGTTCAGGGCATAATGATTACCTAGTCAAGGATTTAATTAGGGCAAGTGCAGGTGAAAGTGAGAAGGAAGCCAGGGGAAACTAGAAGAATGGTGAGATTCATACACAAGCCAAACCCTGAGTGAGGCAGAATGAGAAATAAAGGTTGGGTTGAAGCCTCCTGGACCATCCAACAGCCTCAGAGAGGCTCAGCAAGGCAGTGGGGAAGTCCAGGGATCAGAGGGCTGTCAGAGGAGTTGCATGTCACCCAGGATGAATCTGCCTTAGTAACCTCGCCTGGCTTGGTTCCTGTCTGGAAAATGTGGCTTGAGTGCAAATGTGGGGATAGATGTCAGCCTGCAACATCCGGGCAAGTCTGGTCAGTTACAGTGCTTGTACCTGGAGATCTACCACATGCATGCTCACAGCAGTCTCATGAATATGACCCTAACCAGCTGTCGGACGGGTCAGAGTAACTGTCTCCTGGACACATACCCTCCACCCTTTCATCTGTTCAAAAGGTTCCTTTCAGCCACTTGCAACTGATGCTTTAATTATTGATAAACATCTCAACAGTAAATAGTTGCCAACAACCAAGAGTAAGAGAAAAGGAAAGGAAAGGCCAAAGCTTTCATATCACTGGAAACCCTTCACCTGTGTGATAGATTCACCTAGGTCTGACCGATGGCTATGCAGCTCAGAACTCCAACTCAAGGTGCCTCAGTAACTCACCTACCTCTGTCATACTGTGACTGGCAGCTCCCTTTCCAGACTTGAAACTGCTCCATTAGAGAACCATCATTACCCACTATAGAACTTCTAAGAGAAAATTGAGTTGAATAAATTATTAGCAATTTCATAATAAACTTCAACTCATCTTCCATACATTTTCCTCAAACTGCCAAGGTAATTTATATATTAAACATTTAGATAGTACCATCCTTCCTTGTCAAGTCTCCCTTGTGAGAGATTGTTAAGTAAAGAGTAGACCATTACATTCCAGGAGAGTTTAAGTTCAGAAAGGCCTCAAGGCAGACCATGAGCTAGAAGACTTCTCAAAGGCCTGTCAGCAGTGAGTTTATGATTTTGTGATATCAGATGAAGAAAATGTGCTATCAGTGATAGCACATTGAGAAACTTTTCCCACAACAGAAAAGGAAGTCAGCGGAAAAACCAGCCTTAGGGAATGCCTTGCTTCTTGGGCTAGCTCCACATACATGGAATATATTTTTGAATCACAATCATGTTGTGCCTTTATTCATAACTTCTTTTGGAATAAGTGGTCATTAGAAGACAGTATTTGTTTGCATCTGTGAACATTCTAAAAATAGCATGCAGAAGGACACGTGAACCTTAGAAGATATAAGATTTTTGGTTTTGGACAGAATTTCAAGCATGACCAGCACGTATATTTCTAGTAACAGTGTGGACTGACATTCATTTTCCCCCTTGTAACTTACGCAGTGTGTTCACACTTGCCAGCCCAAAACCGAAGAAATATTTGATATATTGATTGCAGACAAAGGTACAGTCAAAGTTGGCCTAAAACACTGGGGATGTCAAAAATATCCCTTAGTGTGTTCTTCACTCAAATCCATATGATTTTTGGTTGCTCTGATGTTAAAATTACAGCACACATTGTTTCCATCTTCTTCTGTTTGGCCAGGGCTAGAACACAAAAATATTATTAACTTCATAGAGTGCGCACACAGGCACACACATACATACACATACGCTCATGCACACTACACAAAAAAGCTCAGCTTGTCAACAGCTTTGGCGTAGTAACATACAAATGATAATTAGAAACATGTGTCCCCAGCAAAGAGGCACAGAAAACTAAAGGTCATCTTTTTCCAAATGACCTAATTAGAAAAGCCTGGAGTGCTGGCTACAGTATAATGGTTTTACACAGCTTTTAACTCAGACTTCCTGTTTTAAAACAGTGCAATTTACTGCTCCTGTAGCAAATATGAATTGTCACTTAATGCCAACAGATTTAAGCCTCACACCACCACCTGCCTCCAGCAATCTCCTCATTGTTAGACCCATCAGCTGAGGATTGCTGATTTACCATCCCAGAATGACCATTTAGAACCTCATGCCAGGATGGCTGCCAAGTAGAGAACAAGGATTTCATGTAGAAGAGAGTCCACGAGGTACTTTACATTAATGCCGATTGAAATATGCATGAATAGACCAAAGGGAAAAGCAGTTGTTCTGAATCAGACTATCAGTGAATGCTTTTTAGATTCTTTTTTCTGGTCCCAGAGCTAAGATTTTGATGCTGAATAATTGTAATTGCCCAGAGACAACAGACACACACTGGCTGAAAATGCTGCATGGTAGAAACTCAAACAGGCACCCAAATAGCATTGTCGTTTTAAATAGATGCCTCTGTAAATTTGTATTTAATCTCTCTCATATTTATTCAATATGCTGTGATGTTTCATTAAGTATTCATTTCACTTGTCTGTTTCATTGCCTCAGTTCTCCCATCTGAAACACCTAATGCTATGAGGAAGAATGTTTATACAAGAGTGTGAAGAATTTAAAAAGCAGTAACAGCAAGGGTGTCCCACTACGGATTATGTTTCCTAGCTTCTTTTGTAGCTAAGTGAGGTCATATAACTAAATTTAGGCCTATAGGAGATGTATAAAAGGCACACATACAATTTCTGAGTCACCTCTGTATAGACTATCAGCCTTGAATTCTGTCTCCCTGCTGCTGGTTATGAAATGGTGACGGGGCTTCTCCAACAGCCCTGTTCAGTTCAGTCACTCAGTCGTGTCCGACTCTTTGTGACCCCATGGGCTGCAGCATGCCAGGCTTCCCTGCCCCATACCATTCATCTACACACTTTTCCATGAGAGAGAGAGAAGCTTCTATCACTCTTAAGATACGACAGATCAAGTGATCAGGTCCCCTGTGTTAGAGCAGTGTAGCGTGCACCCCAGCTGATACAAACAAAGGGAGGCTCAAGAAGTTGCATCCATTTTTTTTGTGCTTTTGATTAGGGGTAGATTTTTTGAATTGTTCAGTTGATCAGTATACCAAGAGAAAGTGACTTTAGGCTAATCCTCATTCTGGCTAATCCTTGAATCTATACCAGTCTTTAAGATCTGACTCAGTTCCTGGGCTCTGTTTCGTAAAATAAGAAGGATGAGGGCTGTTGGAATTCTAAAATCCCATGATCTAAGGCTCTATACTGTTCAATAAAGTAGATTGAAGTAGATCAGATCTGAATTATTTTTCATAGTACTATATCAAAATAGATACATCTATAAATACTGTTTCTAAATTCCCTAAATAAGAAAACGTTTGATACATGCATTTCTTACAGTTAATACTTTCGCTATAATTCCTCTCTTGCTACTGTTTTCTTCCTTTAACCATTAGTTACACTAAGATCTATTCCAATTTTTTAAATCCTTTCATTGGATTCTACTGTCTCTGATAAGTATCTTATTTCATATATTACTCTCTCCATCCAAATTCGTCAAACATGCGATCTATGTCATCTGCGCTTATTACATTCTCATTCTCTCCTGAAATCCCTAAAACCTATGCTTGCCTTTTCCAAATATACTAAAATTTCAAAAGATAACTATATACTCTATTTTTCCTAATCCTTGTGTTCCTGGGCTATTTGTTTATACATACAAATATTTATTAACTCTTTCATGTATCACAAAATAAAGGGGGTTAAGATACAAAGCACAGAGCCTAAACATCTCAGTTTCATACTGCTGGGCTGTTTTAAAGAGTCTCGTTGAACTTGCTTTGATTTCCGTGAAAATACCATTCTTCTGTTTCTCATCCTACTACTCTGATTATTCCATTCTCTTTCTTGGCTGTTTGTCTTCCAACACCCCTTAACAGGAGCTTCCTTCCATGCGCAGTACCAGGCCCTCTGTTCTGTCTCTCTACTTTCTCTTTGGAAATAGCATCAACTTTCCTGGCTTCAATTATAAGGTTTGCTGTCTGTCTCTTGGCATAAATTCCCACCCAAGCTTCAGTTTCATACTCCCAGTTACACCTCGCACTACCCTTGAAATCCCAATATGAAAGTGAAAGAGTTAGTCACTCAGTCATGTCCAACTCTTTGTGAGCCCATGGACTGTAGCCTGCTAGGCTCCTTCGTCCGAGGAATTCTCCAGGCAAGAATATTGGAGTGGGTTACCATTCCCTTCTCCAGGGGATCTTCCTGACCCAGGGATGGAACCTAGGTCTCCTGTATTACAAGCAGATTCTTCACTGTCTGAGCCACCAGGGAAGCTCTGAAATCCCAACATGTCTAAAACTAAACTAAGTTTATTTTCTTTACACATAGTCCCATTTCCACATCCTAACATTTCCCTACATACATGTGCATTAACTGCCTCATCTTTCTCTATATATGGGCTAGCCAAGCCTTCCTAGATAATAGCAGGAACAGAAATTCCAATCAAAGCCAACATTATTTCTGTGATTGCCTTCAGTTCAGTCCAGTTCAGCCGCTCGTTCTTGTCTGACTCTTTGCAACCCCATGGACCGCAGCACGCCAGGTCACCCTGTCCATCACCAACTCCCGGAATTTACTTACCCAAAATCATGTCCATTGAATCAGTGATGCCATCCAGCCATCTCATCCTCTGTTGTCCCCTTCTCCTCCTGCCTTCAATCTTTCCCAGCATCAGGGTCTTTTCACATGAGTCAGCTTTTCATATCAGGTGGCCAAAGTATTGGAGTTTCAGCTTCAGCATCAGTCCTTGCAATGAACACTCAGGACTGATCTCCTTTAGGATGGACTGGTTGGATCTCCTTGCAGTCCAAGGGACTCTCGAGAGTCTTCTCCAACACCACAGTTCAAAAGCATCAATTCTTTGGTGCTTAGCTTTATGGTCCAACTCTCACATCCATACATGACTACTAGAAAAACCATAGCTTTGACTAGACGGACCTTTGTTGGCAAAGTAATGTCTCTGCTTCTGAATATGCTGACTGCCTTAATCCAGGCCAGTTCACTCATGGTAACAGAAGAGCATGCATTTCCCTTTTCTCAGAGCATGGTTTCTTCCACGTAGTGCCAAGTAGGTGGGAGAGCAAATGAAGGAACGCCAATAAGCAGTTACAAATTTTAATACCAACACTAACCTGACAAGAATTAGAGGGAGAAGTAATGAGCTCAATCCCCAAAGAGTTCTCAAATATTCAGACTTAGATGAATGTATTTTTAAAGGCAGTTTACTCCAGAACCAAATTAGATGAGTACCCCTGGTTCCTCCATTTTTGTATCATTATAAAATGGGAAGCTACATGTCTTTTTCCTTTCCTGTACTATGACTGATGTTAAATTTACCTGTCTTTTGTCCTCTTGTTTTGAGTTCCACTTTTTGGGTAGAGATCTGCATATCTTGATACATATGCTTACATGTTTGAAAAACAAAACCATGAGATCTACTTGTTTCATTTTATACCTTATTTCACACATGCATACTTTTTATTATTTGCTTTAGCATTCAGAATTCTTAGATGCAAACAAACACAATGGATTCTTAAAGAATGAACACAGAGTGTCCAAGATCACCTACAGGTCAGGCTTAGAGACTATGTAGTCAGGAACAGTACCTAAACCAGGTACTGAAGGACTACCAGCAAAGACCCCTCCTGCACTGCCCAAGGGACCTAGCTCAGGACACCAAGCCTCTTCTACTGCTAACCTGGAAGGTCGAGTACCTCTGCCACCACCTTCATCTGAAATGAGTTACCCATATGCTTTTTTCTCATTGCCCACTTCTGAAGTCTCAGTGAGGGCCATCAATTATATAATTGCATCATATCTGCAAAACAGTCTGGGCTTCCCAGGTGGCGCCAGTGGTAAAGAATCCACTTGCCAGTGCAGAAGACATAAGAGACACGGGTTCAATCCCTAGTTTGGGAAAATCTCCTGGAGTAGGAAAGGGCAACCCACTCCAATATTCTTGCCTGGAAAATTCCATGGAAAGGGGGGCCTGATGGGCGGCAGTCCATGGAGCCACAAAGAGCCAGACATGACTGAGCAAATGAACACACACATCATATCTGCAGAGGCAGCTGGGAGAGTGAATTATTGCCCTCAGCTTTGGAGAGATTAATAAGCTAAGCAACATCAAGTTAGAAAGTGTATTTAAGGATTCTGTGAAAACAGCACATCTGACAAATGTCCACTTGCATTCACTAACTTCCCTCTCCAATTTCTCTATCTTTGCCAGTATTTCTATCACTTTACCACCAAGACTTCTACCACCAGTCATGCATGCAACTTTTTTAATCCTTCATTTCCTAAATCCAATTAATCAACAATTGTCTGCAAGTCATCTACTACTTATCCAGTATAAGTATTGGTACTGGGAGAATTCAAAAGAAATATAAGCCATCATCTGACTAAAAATCTGCAATTAATATATAGAAAAAATCAGATAATTATTAGTGCCAAATGAAAACACTGATTTTATTACAGTAGGAATTTTGAGAAGAGACCTACTGGCATGGATCAAGAAGTCAAGAAAGGAAGGTTTTATAGAAGAATTTAATATCCAATCAGGCCTTAAGTTTGGTCTAAAGATGTGGATTATACATACAAATTTACCTGTGCTTACCCCAAAACCTCACTAAAAAAAATAGCATAGAAAGAGAAGTCATGAACCTATAACAAGTATTACTTACTCAAGAACAAAGTCCAAAACACACTGAGGGAATGCCCAGCAAAGATCCTAACTACACTGCCTAGGGGACCTAGCATGGAATCCAGAGAGGGGCAGATAATAAGTTACAACAAAATTATGGAGAATGTTAGGCAAATACAGGAATAATAAATGATATGAACAAAAACACAGATTAGAATGCTTTCACAGAAGGATGAAGTTAATAAAGATGTCAATTAGCTTCCAACAAATTCTGGACTCATGAGCCACATATTACAGAAAACAGCAATAAACACCAATAACTAGCTTCTTTATACCCTTGGAAGAAGAATGAATGTCTTTCCTCTGGAAAAACTGAATAAGCCTAGAGAAAGACCACTACATTCTGACACACGGCACTTCTCTAACATTAAGCATCAGCCTCCCAAACAGTAACAGCAAAATAATCCCTTCCAGTTCATGAGCCACATCTAAAAACACAGGTTTCCCATTCAGTTTTTGAGATCTTACTTTTAAATATGGTCAAGACTGGACTTGAGAGAAATGTTCAAGAGAAAAATCAATCAGAATGCATAATCCCAGAAAAAACAAATACTGAAGCACTAAAAAAAAAAAAAAACAAAACACAAAAAAGCCCTTAGTTGGGGCTCACCTGGTGACTCAGTGGTAAAGAATCCCCCTGCCAATGCAGGAGACGCGGGTTCAATCCCTGGTCCAGGAAGATCCCACATGCTGCGGAGCGACTAAACCCGTGAGCCACAACTATTGAGCCTGTGCTTTGGAGCCCAGGAAACACAACTACTGACTCTCATGCTACAAGCCCGTGAACCACAACTAGAGGGTAACCCGTGCAGCAATGAAGACCCAGCACAAGCAAAAAATAAATAATTTTTAAAAGCACCTAGTTATTATTGCACATAAAACAAGGTTCAATGAAAAGAGAAATAGTCAAAGAACAAGAAAGGGCTTTTTCAAATTAATAGGTGGCGCCAGTGGTAAAGAATCCACTTGCCAGTGCAGAAGACATAAGAGACACGGGTTCAATCCCTAGTTTGGGAAAATCTCCTGGAGTAGGAAAGGGCAACCCACTCCAATATTCTTGCCTGGAAAATTCCATGGAAACGGGGGCCTGATGGGTGGCAGTCCATGGAGCCACAAAGAGCCAGACATGACTGAGCAAATGAACACACACATCATATCTGCAGAGGCAGCTGGGAGAGTGAATTATTGCCCTCAGCTTTGGAGAGATTAATAAGCTAAGCAACATCAAGTTAGAAAGTGTATTTAAGGATTCTGTGAAAACAGCACATCTGACAAATGTCCACTTGCATTCACTAACTTCCCTCTCCAATTTCTCTATCTTTGCCAGTATTTCTATCACTTTACCACCAAGACTTCTACCACCAGTCATGCATGCAACTTTTTTAATCCTTCATTTCCTAAATCCAATTAATCAACAATTGTCTGCAAGTCATCTACTACTTATCCAGTATAAGTATTGGTACTGGGAGAATTCAAAAGAAATATAAGCCATCATCTGACTAAAAATCTGCAATTAATATATAGAAAAAATCAGATAATTATTAGTGCCAAATGAAAACACTGATTTTATTACAGTAGGAATTTTGAGAAGAGACCTACTGGCATGGATCAAGAAGTCAAGAAAGGAAGGTTTTATAGAAGAATTTAATATCCAATCAGGCCTTAAGTTTGGTCTAAAGATGTGGATTATACATACAAATTTACCTGTGCTTACCCCAAAACCTCACTAAAAAAAATAGCATAGAAAGAGAAGTCATGAACCTATAACAAGTATTACTTACTCAAGAACAAAGTCCAAAACACACTGAGGGAATGCCCAGCAAAGATCCTAACTACACTGCCTAGGGGACCTAGCATGGAATCCAGAGAGGGGCAGATAATAAGTTACAACAAAATTATGGAGAATGTTAGGCAAATACAGGAATAATAAATGATATGAACAAAAACACAGATTAGAATGCTTTCACAGAAGGATGAAGTTAATAAAGATGTCAATTAGCTTCCAACAAATTCTGGACTCATGAGCCACATATTACAGAAAACAGCAATAAACACCAATAACTAGCTTCTTTATACCCTTGGAAGAAGAATGAATGTCTTTCCTCTGGAAAAACTGAATAAGCCTAGAGAAAGACCACTACATTCTGACACACGGCACTTCTCTAACATTAAGCATCAGCCTCCCAAACAGTAACAGCAAAATAATCCCTTCCAGTTCATGAGCCACATCTAAAAACACAGGTTTCCCATTCAGTTTTTGAGATCTTACTTTTAAATATGGTCAAGACTGGACTTGAGAGAAATGTTCAAGAGAAAAATCAATCAGAATGCATAATCCCAGAAAAAACAAATACTGAAGCACTAAAAAAAAAAAAAAACAAAACACAAAAAAGCCCTTAGTTGGGGCTCACCTGGTGACTCAGTGGTAAAGAATCCCCCTGCCAATGCAGGAGACGCGGGTTCAATCCCTGGTCCAGGAAGATCCCACATGCTGCGGAGCGACTAAACCCGTGAGCCACAACTATTGAGCCTGTGCTTTGGAGCCCAGGAAACACAACTACTGACTCTCATGCTACAAGCCCGTGAACCACAACTAGAGGGTAACCCGTGCAGCAATGAAGACCCAGCACAAGCAAAAAATAAATAATTTTTAAAAGCACCTAGTTATTATTGCACATAAAACAAGGTTCAATGAAAAGAGAAATAGTCAAAGAACAAGAAAGGGCTTTTTCAAATTAAAAATATTAATGAAATAAATGATAATGGGTTGGAAAACAAAAATCTCTCAAAAGATTAAGCAAAATAATTTAAAAAAAAACAGAAAAAAGATGGAAAGTCTGACACAAATTATATAAAATACAGGTTTTGTGCTAGGAGGTTCAACATCTGACATATGGAGAGAAGAAAATCATCAAAGAAAAGGTACAAAATAAAATTCCAAAGTTTGTAAGGTTGGCTTCCAGCTTCAAGCAACCCACTAAAAGAAGAGAAATATTTTTTTAAAAGAATAGAAATATTAACAAATGAAAATAGTCATATTAGGAGATGCCTCACAATATTTCAAAACACTATGAAAAAGAGGAAATACTAAAATTTTCCTGCAAGAAGAAAAATGTCAAGAATAAAGATGTTATCAGACATACAAGAACACTTACAGTTTTTCTCACACCCTTTATTAGAAAGTTTTTGGGAATGTGCTCCAGTAAAAGGAGTTTCCCTGGTGGCTCAGACGATAAAGCATCTGCCTATAATGCAGGAGACCCTGGTTCGATCCCCCTGGGTCAGGAAGATCCTCTGGAGAAGGAAATGGCAACTCACTCCAGTACTCTTGCCTGGAGAATCCCATGGATGGAGAAGCCTGGCGAGCTACAGTCCATGGGGTCGCAAAGAGTCAGACACAACTGAGCAACTTCACAAAAGGAAGGGAGCAACCCAAAAGACAAGGGCCAAAAGAGTCAACCCAAAAAGGAAGCATGACTCAAACAGGAAGGTGTTTAGGGAAGTCTCTGATTGAGAAGGGGAGAGACCTTTTCAAAGTGAACGAAATATACCCTGGAAAAGGGAATGGCTACCCACTGCAGAATTCTGGCCTGGAGAAATCATGGGGTCACAAAGAGTTGGACATGACTGAGCAACTTTCACTTTCACAACAATTACTACTTTATAGTAGGCTTGGTGATAACCATCCCACATAGAAACAAAACGATGAAGATTGAGTAATGAAGACACCAAGAAAAAACATTTTTAAAACAGTCACAAGAATTAAACATAATCTTTCAGCATTTTTAACATTGTGCAACGGCAGGCCTGTCCTTCCTTCTCTTACTGTTTTCTCCCCCAGACAACCTTGAGCTGCACTTCATGAGTACCACTTGCAGACTTTCTGAGGAGGAACGTGGAATTTATTACGTTAAGTGTCAGGGGCCACACTTCGGCCTTCAGCTGGGCATGCTGGACTCACAGCCTCACTTTTTCTTTGAGGTCTCTCCCCTTCTCATCAGCCCCTTTTCACTGTGATTCCTGCCCTCATCCACAAATAAGTTCTGAGCCTCTGAACACCATTAATTTCTGTACCGAGAATGCTCTTTGCTTCATGTCTCTCAAAAATTCAGTCTTACTTTTGGGTCAAAATTCCAATGAGAGTTATCTTCTTTTGGTAATCTTTAGACATTTACAACCAGAAGTAGAATATTTTTATGCCAGAGCATGTCTGAATTTCTGTTATAGTCCTTGATATGCACATACTTTAACAGCTATCAGTATACCTCCTACTATATTTATGAAACATTAAAGAGCAAAGATCAGATTTGGTTCAACTTGTCAGGTCCCTCTACAGTACCTTGTACATATAAGATTTCAGTACTTGTCAACTGAATTGAATTGACCTCTCTTGATCAAGACTATCTAGTTATATTTATGTGTCTATACCATCAAGTCTAGTGTTAAAATCTTTCCATCTTTTGTAGCTGTATAAGCCTATTCTACTTCATTTTCCTCTTGACCCCAACACAAATACATCAATACAGCTGTTATCAGTGATTCTCAGCAACAGGTGTACACTAGAATTCCTAGAACTTTTAAGAAATACCATTGCCCAAGTTTCACCAACACAGAATTTTAAGATTGGTCAAGCATGGGACCTAGGTGTCTGTGTTTTTAAAAAGCACTCTGGATTCTAATATGCAACCATGGTTAAGAAATGCTAAGCTCTTATATTTACCTCACTTTTTGCTAACAGCAAACTCGTTTACCTTTAATAATATTCTCAGATTGTCCTCCCTATCTATTTTGGTGATTTTCAGACACTGATGTATTTGTACAGGATTCACTTACAAGTTTTGCCTCCTTCAGGAAGGCTTCCCCCACTATTCTCATCTGCTGTAGTCTTCCACAGCCTCATATCCTTACTGACTTACTATTTCAGAGTCACATATCAGTACTCAGCTTTCCACTGCAAAGGCCAGCAGAGCAGGAAGTCTGATAAATAAATATTCCACTAAATAAATATGCCACTCACAATTGCTTCTTTGGTTTGATCACATTTTAAGTTGAATACTTCATACAAAATAAATGAAAATAATAAAAACTAAATATATAAAAAATGTTCTGATTAAATTTCCATAGCATAAAGAGCCCAGACTCTAGAATCAGGTATACCTTAATTTGATTCCTAGCCCCAACACCAGTAGTTGTGTGCTCTTGGGCAAATTATTAAACTTTCTGAGTCCTAGTTTTCCAATATGTAGAAAATGAGTAATAGAAGTAGCTATTAAATTGTTATATCGGCCACAAATTGTTATATGTGGCCACAGACCACAAATCATATAACCAATCATATAACCCCATTAAATTGTTGTAATGATCAAATGAAGGTACATAAAATGTTTATCTAAACATCTGATATATATATATTAAGCAGTTTATGAATACCTTTATTATTTAAGTGAAAAGTTCATAACTACTTTTAAATTACTACTTTGTTGAGAAAAAGCATCCACATTTTACATCTTTTCTTCAGAAATAAATATAAGTGATCCTTTATGCTTTATTGCTATATCTAACCAGATTATTTTCCCATCCCAAAGCTTAAATGCATTATGTTAGAATGCTCATTACATGAAATGCTCTAAGTAATTTCAATGCTTATGGATACATCATCGCATTATATGCAGTTGCCTACAATTTACAGATTTTAATTTAGTTACTAAATAGTAGGAAATTCTGATTAAGAATTCACCAGAGGGGAGAAATCAAATTGAAGGGGAGTCCGTATCATGGGCCATTTAGCTGAATTAAACTCAGCTTCCATGTGCTGGTACGAGGGAATGATTAGAATGCTACATCTCTGGTTACTACAAACATCAAGTTGATTACCACCCAATCTACAGCTCTCTATTTTCACACTCACCACCCATGACTTCAGAGCATTTCACTAATGAAACTCAACAGGGAGAAAAGCTGAGTGTTTTTCCTTCACCTTGTGCAATCTCACTCAGCTAACTAACTATTTTGAAGTTGCCCCCAGATGACACCACTCAGAAAGATGAGAAAAGAGATCCTGAAGGAAAAGGAGAGAGAGAGGGGGAAGGAGGCAGGGGGAAAGACCACAGGCCACAAATCATATAACCAAGAAAATCAATGAAAATTCATTATAAAATAATGCAGAAAAATGTTTAGTTTTATTTACTTTGCTCCAAACCCCACTCTTTAAGGTGGGTTATTGTTTTCCTATTTAGAAAGTGCTAAGAGATTTATACAACTGAAGTATTTCACTGTTTTATTAAAGGTCATTTTTAAATGAGCACTGAGCAATTTATAGAAAAATCTATGTTCACTTTGGCTCATGTGATTCAGCCCTACCTGTGAAAGGCTCGATAAACTGTTATTGCTTCATATTATTAAATAGTTTTGCAACTATGAAAACAAAAATATAACAGTTTCACTTTTCCATTCATTTTTCAGCTTTCCCCCAGCTGTCTCTCTCCTTTCTTTCTAAAGCTTTGTTCTTTATTTCCTTCACCCAGTGCCTTTGCTTTCACTGTATCAGAATATACATTCACACCCTTTAAACAGTGTTTTAAGATCAAAGCATGAGTTTTCATCTGAAGTGTATAGGTTTCTGCTGTGTTTAGCAATTAAAAAAGAGAAAAGCAGCTTTGACAGATTCATATTTTCAACATGCAATTTCACTTACTAGGTACAACTGAGGAAACTTCAGATGCAAAAGCAGTAGAATGTACACAAACTGCATTTTTCCTCATCAAATCACACATTGAAATAGTTGGTGGATTGCCTAAAAACCAATTATCAAACTTTTTTAATTCTAAGAACTTCAGCTTTCAATATAAAAATTGAAAATATTTTTCTAAGTTTTCAGTTTTTGCTTATCAACTTTAAGGCAAAAACAGAAGTAGTAATGTCTGTTTCTGCCTCATAATTGATGCAGCAGCAGCCTTACAAAGGATCACACAAGGAAATCATTTGTTTCTTCCTACACATAGGAATAGAAAAACACTTTTTAATGAAAACATACTTGAGATGCTGAGGTACATTGTGAAGTTAGGTCTTGTGTAAATACACTTGTTTGTTCGACAAACAAGAGAATGTTTCAAAGGTTATCTATGCCTGTAGGCTTATACCAGAAAGATTCTTTTTTTCTTTTTTTAATGTACGTTTGGGACACTGGGGTGATTATAATACACATTACAAAAGAAGTGCAGAAATTAGGAAGAGTGAAGGAGAAAAAATATTTTTCCAGTTATACAAATTGGCTATCAGTTGTTCCTCTAAAGACCAAAACAACTTAACTACTGGAAAGCCAATGAAATTATTTTTCAGTATTGTGAACAGACACCGCAGAATAGGGGATCTTCATTTAAAATCCTCTGCAGTCAAAATAAACCCATTAGAACTTCAGTTTTGGGGAGCAGTGTTTTGAGCTTTGAGAAGGAACACACAGATAAGAATTATTTGGGGACCCACTCACCACAAAGTGACCAGTTAGTGCTTATGGAGTCCAGATTACTGCTAGCATAGCAACACCTACTGGTTCATTTATGAAGTAAAGTTGAAACCATCATGGCCAGAAATCGGTTCCTCCATCTTAATGAGAAAAATTGCAACTTAATTTATATAGAGAGGTGTCTATATATTAAAATGACTGCTTCCAAACCAAAGAATGGAGAAGACAGCCCCAGTTGTGGCAGGAAACACTAGCTTTATGTTTAGAGCGCCACCAGGGCAATTGTTACACTTCTCTGTAAACTGAATGTGTCATCCAGCCTGCTTCTAAAAATTATGCCAAGGTTGAGACTGATCCTGACCCTTTCCCTTCCCCCTCCTCCTCTGATCCCCCCCCTCCACCTTCTCCTTCTTCATACTTTGTTTCAAGGGAGTCGCGCATCGCGCAGTTCCAGGAAACCATTCACAAGAGGACTGAAAGGACTGAAGTAAGCTGAGAGGCATCATGTTTATTTTTACCACCGATATGAAGTCTAGTCTCCAAACAATGAATAATACAGCATGCAGTGTTGTAGTCTGCCAGCTCTACCAACTCCTGAGCAACATCTTAACTTAAAGAGACATTCAGGAACAACAAGGATCACAAAAACCAGAGCTGCAGAGAGCAGAAGTACCCAAAGGAAAATACAGTCAGATCGCTACTAAACCCAAAGTTCAGTAGACTTTGGCCTTGCCAATATTTAGCAATGCCAGAGCTCTGTTTTAAACATCTCTGCTCTGTAATAATTCCTTGACAAAACAGCCCCAGGAAAGTAAACAAGAAATCATCAGCTGCCAGTTAACCAAGCTATAGGCCTGGACACTGACTGGCTAAGCTTGTGCCTCCAGAGGGCTTCCCATGTGGCGCTAGTGGTAGAGAAACCACCTGTCAATGCAGAAGACAAAAGAGGCGCAGGTTCGATCCCTGGGTCAGGAAGATCCTCTGGAGGAGGAAACGGCAGCCCACTCCAGAATTCTTGCCTGGAGAATCCCATGGACAGAGGAGCCTGGCGGGCTATAGGCCCCAAAGAGTCAGAGATGACTGATTGCAGGTGCAAGTGTGCACACACAAGAATACACACACACACACACACAGCCTTCCCAAGAAAGGCAATAGTTAGTCTTTGCTCACCAATGAGTGAGCCACCCAAGGAGTTCATGAGGTGGGTGATAGGAACTAATCCAAGGAAAGCCAAGGCCTGAAGGTTAAAGTTTCGGAACACTGGCAAGTTTGGTCAGTCTCCAAAACTCTGAAATAAAAACCCTTTCCCTCCTAGATAAGGCAGTAATTTCTGCTTACAGTCTTCAAGGATTGTATAAATTGACTGTCTGCTATTCCCAGTCTGTGCAGTTCCACCTTTCAGTTTAGATGGACTCCATAACAGTTTTATTTCTCTAGTTAACAATGTAGATACATCCACACTCCTGCAGCAAAATTTTAATGTCCTATTTGATCTGAAGCTACCGAGACTGACAGACTCTAGAGAACACTAGAAAACGTTGTGTTCCCCAAACGTGTGAGATTTGTACACAGCTGGACTAAGTCTAGACTTTTATCACTTGATGCCTGGGGCTTCCTGGGGTCACCTCCTAATTGCTCCCTTGAATACTAGTCTTATTCCGTATCTGAACATTCCTGCGAGATTTATTTGTCTAAAATACCTCTTTCGCTGAGTCATGTCCCTTCTCAGAAACCTTGGTTGCTCATCTTGCCAAGGAATTTTCAAACTCCTTAGCTTAAAGTTCTGTTTTCCAGACACGGGCCCCAACCTTCTTTTCCACCAAGGTTCTCACCAACCCCTGAACACAAACCTTTCTCTCCTGTCAAGCTAACAGGTTAATCAGCTCTTTGCTCACGTGTGTGGTCGCTAGGACTGCCTCTGTGTCTCAGGAGATGGTCAGGTGGTGGTGTTTGCCTCCCGCTTTCCCTTACCATCAGTCTGTCCCCTCACCCACCCCTGCACCAGGCCTTTCTCCATTCGCTCTTTCAGAAATCTCTATATAAACCTCAATTTTTATTCCAGCCCCACATGAAGAATTCCTCTGTACTTTACTCAAAATATTTATCATTGTCTCAAAATAGAGCCAGAAAATTCAGAAAACTCTCAGTTTTCACAGGATAAGAAAACAGAAAGGCCAGTGGAATTGGAACGTAGGGCACCTGTAATACCTTTTCAGTGATTTCAGTCCAGTTCAGTCGCTGAGTCGTGTCTGACTCTTTGCGACCCCAGAAATCACAGCACGCCAGGCCTCCCTGTCCATCACCAACTCCCAGAGTTCACCCAAACTCATGCCCATCAAGTCAGTGATGCCATCAAGCCATCTCATCCTCTGTCATCCCCTTCTCCTCCTGCCCCCAATCCCTCCCAGCATCAGAGTCTTTTCCAACGAGTCAACTCTTCACATGAGGTGGCCAAAGTACTGGAGTTTCAGCTTTAGCATCATTCCTTCCAAACAATACCCAGGACTGATCTCCTTTAGAATGGACTGGTTGGATCTCCTTGCATTCCAAGGGACTCTCAAGAGTCTTCTCCAACACCACAGTTCAAAAGCATCAGTTCCTCAGTGCTCTGCTTTCTTTATAGTCCAACTCTCACTCCATACATGACCACTGGAAAAACCATAGCCTTGACTAGATAGACCTTTTTTGGCAAGTAATGTCTCTGCTTTTGAATATGCTATCTAGATTGGTCATAACTTTTCTTCCAAGGAGTAAGCGTCTTTTAATTTCATGGCTGCAATCACCATCTGCACTGATTTTGGAGCCCAAAAAAATAAAGTCTGACACTGTTTCCACTGTTTCCCCATCTATTTGCCATGAAGTGATGGGACTGGATGCCATGATCTTCATTTTCTGAATGTTGAGCTTTAAGCCAACTTTTTCACTCTCCTCTTTCACTTTCATCAAGAGGCTTTTTAGTTCCTCTTCACTTTCTGCCATAAGGGTGGTGTCATCTGCATATCTGAGGTTATTGATATTTCTCCCGGCAATCTTGATTCCAGCTTGTGCTTCTTCCAGCCCAGTGTTTCTCACCATGTACTCTGCATAGAAGTTAAATAAGCAGGGTGACAATATACAGCCTTGAAGTATCCTTTTCATATTTGGAACCCATCTGTTGTTTCATGTCCAGTTCTAACTGTTGCTTCCTGACCTGCATACAGGTTTCTCAAGAGGCAGGTCAGGTGGTCTGGTATTCCCATCTCTTTCAGAATTTTCCACAGTGTATTGTGATCCACACAGTCAAAGGCTTTGGCATAGTCAATAAAGCAGAAATGGATGTTTTTCTGGAACTCTCTTGCTTTTTCGATGATCCAACAGATGTTGGCAATTTGATCTCTGTTTCCTCTGCCTTTTCTAAAACCAGCAGTAACACTTAATTCAAGGAGGATCCACCTCCTGAGATACTGCCCTGATTCATTTATTGCCCTGATGTGTTTTCTGTAACTTAAGTTAAACACTGCCTTTTCTTGTTTTTAATTGTGGTTAAATATATCACTGCATATTTTAACCATGGTTACTTTATAATTCAGACCTCCCTAGCTTTTCCTCACTGAATATTTCTTTGGACCTTTGTATTTACCTATTAGGAACATATGTTGGGTGGGAAAATGGGGGAATCCTTTTATAAACTGCTTTAGAGACTCAAGGGACAATAGATGTACAAATATGCTCTTCAAATATAAACTACTCTACAAATTCCATTTATTTTTATTATTGCTACAGTATATTCTTAAAAGGATAATTTTCCTCATAATAAAATGCATTTTGCATCTCAGCAATTAAACCATCATATACAAAACCCTCTTTTAAAGAATATGAAAGGTCCGATACAGTCCCAGGTTTTTTCCCTTCCTACTATCACATCTCAAGTTGCTGTTACAGTGAAGTCAAGTGTTGTGTTAAACTGTGATGAACTTGCCTTGGGATGCTCTTTCAATGTAGTGTCTCCTTCCGGTTTGAAGCTGCTGCTGCTGCTGCTGCCAAGTCGCTTCAGTCGTGTCCGACTCTGTGCGACCCCACAGATGGCAGCCCACTGGGCTCCGCCATCCCTGGGATTCTCCAGGCAAGAACACTGGAGTGGGTTGCCATTTCCTTCTCCAATGCATGAAAGTGAAAAGTCAAAGTGAAGTCGCTCAGTCGTGTCTGACTCAGCGACCCCATGGACTGCAGCCTACCAGGCTCCTCCGTCCATGGGATTTTCCAGGCAAGAGTACTGGAGTGGGGTGCCATTGCCTTCTCCGGTTTGAAGCTATTATCCCTCAAAGTCCTCAAAGGGCAAAAGATAATGAGTCATCTTCAGAGCCCTGGAGACTGACAGGCAAGCTGTCCTCCTCATAAATGATATCAGTAAGAAACCTCTAAGTTGGAGGAGGAAGGGTAGGTGGGGAAATGGAGAAACACAACCCCTCACACAGTGTAATTTCCATGTAAATTCATACATGAACCAAAGTAATATACCTAAAAGCAAAACAAAGTCACTACAACACGGTAAAAATAACTGGCATTCAGGAAGATAAGGAAGCTGCTGCCTATTGATCTGAATCCCTTTTGCCTGTTGGTTCTCACTTGACACTACACCATGGCATTTCCCTCTGTGACCCGTGTCTTGATCTGAAAGCCTAACCAGTCATTTCTCACTGAGGGGGGAGAGAACAGTTGTGTTAACATCTGTTTTTTCGGTCTTTTATTTTTAAGTTTTTGTTGAAAACTCCTTGATCTGCCTACCAGGGAATTGAAGCACATTCCATGTGCCTGCCGCCTAGCTCTCTTTTCTCTTTATTTGTTCTACAGAATATTGATCTAGATTTTGGCCTATTCGCATTGCTTTAAACTTTTAAACACTGGCTCTTATAGCTAGAGGAAACACTTTGCTGAAGCTAAAATGATCACCCAAGAGAACTTATTGGGGAAGCACACAGACCAAAATTAGCCCTTGGCTCTGAATGTACAGCTCCCATTGAAACCAGTGGAAGCTGAACTCAGGATTTGAAGACACATTTTCCTTTACATTGAGCATAAAGGCTTTTTGAAAGGGCTGGGTTTATTTGAGTTTCTGTTAAAGAAGCTGAATTAGCTCTCTGTCACAGGATAAAAAGAGAGGCAGCATCGCTTCTCTAATTTGTCTTGTAAGGGTTTTTTGGATATCTAACAGAATTGCCAAGACACCCGTTTTTGTTCTCTACACTGATTGTTTAATATTACAAAGGACCAGGCATTATACCAAGCACTTTCAGTCTTCTATAGTTCCTACATTTTACTGTAACATTTCTTAATCCTTTACAACCAAAATAACAATAAAAAACAAAGTAATGCTTAGAATCAAGATGAGAGAATGGGGAAATGATGGTTGAAAGCAAGCAGTCTGAGTTTCTGATGAGCAAAAATATTTTCAGTTCTGACTTTACCAACTGACAACTGCCATAAATCCTTTCACTCCTCAGAAAGGTCTTTTATTATGCTATGGGTAGCGCTATTGAGAAATATCAGACTTTCAAATGCTTCATCTTGTAACTGATCTTCCTGTTGAAACACTCTAAATTACTTAACTGGAACAAACTGTCTAGGAGTCTGTGGCTCCCTTTGTTCTAAAAGAAGCAAGCGGTGTGGACGTACTGACTACAGGGAACCTCTGCACCAGGCTTTCGCAGCATGACTTCACTACAGAGCACTTCTCCAAGGCTCATCTGGGTGCTTACACAGTGCCATCAGGTTGCTAATTTGCTCAGGAGAATCTTACCCTGGTTTCCCCAACTGTCCACAAATATAAAATGCATATTGTATACTTTGAGGTAAGTAAGGGCAAGAGCCACATCTCACTTATTTTTCTATCTCCCATCCCTAACATATTAATATTTCCTCAATTCAGTCACTCAGTTGTGTCTGACTCTTTGCAACCCCATGAATCGCAGCACGCCAGGCCTCCCTGTTCATCACCAACTCCCAGAGTTCACTCAGTCTCACGTCCATCAAGTCAGTGATGCCATCCAGCCATCTCATCCTCTGTCATCCCCTTCTCCTCCTGCCCCCAATCCCTCCCAGCATCACAGTCTTTTCCAATGAGTCAACTCTTCGCATGAGGTGGCCAAAGGACTGGAGTTTCAGCTTTAGCATCATTCCTTCCAAAGAAATCCCAGGGCTGATCTCCTTCAGAATGGACTGGTTGGATCTCCTTGCAGTCCAAGGGACTCTCAAGAGTCTTCTCCAACACCACAGTTCAAAAGCATCAATTCTTCACTGCTCAGCTTCCTTTACAGTCCAACTCTCACATCCATACATGACCACTGGAAAAACCACAGCCTGGACTAGACGGACCTTTGTTGGCAAAGTAATGTCTCTGCTTTTCAATATGCTATCCTACACAGAAGCAATTAATGTTTACTAAACTTCCATGAATAATGAACTAGAGAGGCCAGATGACACAAGAAACCATATGAGTTCATAGAAAACAAACCATGAAAGACCTTGAGAAAGGTAAGCCAGTTTTCAGCTCACAAAGTAAGCATCAGCGTTCAGTCACTGTCATGTCGGACTCTTTGTGACCCCATGGACTGTAGTCCCCAGGCTCCTCTGTCCATGGAATTTTCCAGGCAAGAATACTGGAGTGGGCTGCCACTTGCTCATCCAGGGGATCTGCTAACCCAGAGATCAAACCTGCATCTCATGCATTGGCAGGTGGATTCTTCACCACTGAGCCACCTGGGAAGATAAGTAAGATTATAACTTATGCCAATAGACACAGTCTAAGTAGTAGAGCAATTTGGGGAGCACAGAGAGAGAAATTTGACCTTGCCTAAGAGGGACAGAGAAGATTTCCTGAAAGCTTTGGGTCTTGAAATGAGTCTTTAAAATTATAAGAGGTGTGTGCAAGTAATCCTCAAAGATAATATTCAAGCCAAAAGACAGAGCACAAACAATGCGTACAGAGAACATGAATCTGTGACAAATATGAGTCAAGCTCTGGAGAAGAATTAGCCTAGAGAGGCTGGGGGAAACTCAACAATCAGGAACCTTGGCTGTTAAGTCAAGAGGCTGTGCAAATTTTCCTGTATGCAATGGATAACCATTGAAAGGCTTCAGGCTAGCGATGATGGGGCTGTATGCATTTTAGATCACTCTGGCTGGTTGTTGGAGGACAGTGTTACGAAGAACAAGCCTGAAGGTATGTAAGTGGGTGTTGCAGATGTCAGTCACTCATGTGAGACAAAATGAACGCAAAAACAAAGGAAGTAGTAGTAAGAACAACGTTAGAAAGTGAAGGCAAATTGGAGTGGCGCAGATGGGAAAGAAACAAAGTCAAAGGTTTATGACTTGGGTGGCCAACTGGCTAATACCTCCATCAAACAAAAAAGAAAATATTAAAAAGAGCAGATTTTATGAGAAGAAACAGAGGAGAGTATCATTTCATTGAAACCAAGGGAGTGCTTCCCTGGTGGCTCAGTGAGAGAGTCTGCCTGCCAGTGCAGGAGACGCAGGTTCAATCCCTGGTCTGGGAAGATCCCACTTGCCACAGAACAACCCATGCACCACAAGCATTGAGCCTGTGCTCTAGAGCCTGGGAGCTGTAACTCCTGAAACTCGCATGCCCTAAAGCCATGCTCAGCAACCAGAGAATCCACAACAATGAGAAGCATGCTCACCACAGCTAGAAAATAGCCCAAGCAGCAATGGAAACCTGGCACCGCCAAATAAATAAAAAAACAAGGGAAGAAAGCATTTTAAGAAAAAGGGAGTATTATAAGTAATTGGGCATATATTGAGCAAGCAGACATCGTGGAAAGCAATCATACAAATAACTTGATCTTGTTTCTTGATTGGCCCAGTGAACCTTGCTTCAATTCTTCCCCTCCTGGGAAAAATTTGTAAATCCTATGGCTTTTCTACTTATTTTCAGGTAAAGAACTATGATCACCTTAAGACGCATGACCTTTTTTATTTCTATTTTGAAATAATTATATATTCACAGAAAGTTGCAGAGAGGCCCCATGTACCCTTCACCTAGTTCTCCACAATGGTTACATCTTATATAACTATGATATGGTATCAAAACCAGGAAACTGACATTGATACAGTCTGTGTGTATAGTCCTACATCATTTTATCATGTGTAGATTTGTGTAACCACCACTGCAATCACACCAAACTATTTTATTACCACAAAGATCTCCCTTAACTTGCCCCGTAATTGTCACACCAATGCCCTTTCACCACCACCCCTAACCCCTGGCAACCACTACTTTTCTTTCCATTTTCATCATTTTGTAAATCCAAGAATGTATTTAATGTAAACTTTTGAGATTGGCCTTTCTTTCACTAAGCATCATGTCCTTTCACTAGACACCACACCTGGTGTCTCAGACCGTAAAGCGTCTGCCTGCTTTGCAGGAGACCCGGGTTCAACCCCTTGGCTGGTAAGATCCCCTGGAGAAGGAAATGGTAATCCACTCCAGTACTCTTGCCTGGAAAATTCCACGGATGAAGGAGCCTTGTGGGCTACAGTTCCTGGGGTCGCAAAGAGTTGGACACGACTGAGCAGCTTCACTTCACTATCATGTCCTTGAGATCCACTGAAATAGTGACATGCATAGTTTATTCCTTTTTATTACTGAACAGTAGTCCGCAATATGAAAGTACCAGTTTGTTTAGTCATTCACCTATTTGAGAGCCATTCTAGTTGTTTCCAGTTTTTGACTATGACAAGTGTAAGCTGAAATGCCTTGCTGTACAGCAGAAACTAACACAACATTGTAAAGCAACGATACTCCAGTTAAACTTAATTTTAAAAGCTTAATTTTAAGTCTACCTATGGCAATTTTTAAACTGCTGAGTATAGTAACCACACCTTCAAAAAATCATTACTATGCATAAAGGAAAATAGGCATCTATTAGAGTTAGGCGTCTCTCTCCCTGGCTTGTATTATGGTATCATGATACTTGAGTCAAATTTTCCCACTTAACATCTTATTACACAAGTTACAATAAGAGCAAATTCAGCAGGTGCTCTGTAAATATTTGCTGAATGAATGCGGTATTACTGCATTTATTTAGCACTTCCCTCAATTGATTAAAGCAAAATGGAGGGCTCTTAGAATGGAACTGGATTTTTTCTCAATCTTAACTAAGATATCCATACACAGTATACACATAGTAGGCACTCAAATTGTGAATTACTGAATTGAGTTATAGTCAATAGTAGAGAATACTATTATTCAACCAAAGCTCAAGTAACATATAATGAATTTGCTGGCATGTCATAATGTGTTATTGAAATTGGTGATAATTTACTTATTATCTGCAATGGGGTTTCTGAAAAAAATTTCTCTTTCCATTAGGACTTCATTTTCAGCATTTGCTTGTCAGTAAAATCCTCACATCACTAACGTAACTTCTCATCACAGGCAGAATTGAATATTCATGCCTAGCTCAAATCACTGTTATTCTGGCCTGTTGCTTTTTTTCTCCCCAGATAGTTAACCCATCATTTGTATGGAAAATTTATTACAGTTTGCCATTTACAGGCTCTCTTTCATCCTGTTCTATGAACTGTAAATGTGGTAAGAAATTGTATTGGATTATTATGGAGGATGGGGCCAGAAAAGTTAGACACATAAGTAATAATTTTATGTTTGTTCCAGCCATTAAGACACTTAGCATTACTTTTTCTTTTTGCTGAATTTTCCTAGTAACACAATTCTTCTAGTTAAATTTTCTTCTGAAGTTTTCATATCATATTAATGAAGAAGCTTATTAAGAGTCCAAAGCAAAATAACCAATGTAAGTACTTTGTATGCATAGGGACAAGATGAACTGCCATGATTTTAAATCTAAAAAAAAAAAAAAAAAAGTGCATTGCTCTTTTTACCTGATAAATGGACTTGAATTTTGAGTTTTTATTATATTATTTAGTAATAGATCAACAAATTTACTCTAGCACTTTTTTTTTGCAGAAGTAATGAATTATTTGTAATATGAGATTTTTATGACTGCTCTTTGCTATTAATAAACTTTGCTGAGCATATATGAGAAACGCTGGGCTGGAAGAAGCACAAGCTGGAATCAAAAATGACAGGAGAAATATCAATAACCTCAGATAAACAGATGAAACCACCCTTATGGCAGAAAGTGAAGAGGAACTAAAAAGCCTCTTGACGAAAGTGAAAGAGGAGAGTGAAAAAGTTGGCTTAAAGTTCAACATTCAGAAAACTAAGATCATGGCATCTGGTCCCATCATTTCATGGGAAATAGATGGGGAAACAGTGGAAATAGTGTCAGACTTTATTTGGGGGGGCTCCAAAATCACTGCAGATGGTGAGTGCAGCCATGAAATTAAAAGACGCTTACTCCTTGGAAGGAAAGTTATGACCAACCTAGATAGCATATTCAAAAGCAGAGACACTACTTTGCCAACAAAGGTCCATCTAGTCAAGGCTATGGTTTTTCCTGTGGTCATGTATGGATGTGAGAGTTGGACTGTGAAGAAAGCTGAGCTCCGAAGAATTGATGCTTTTGAACTGTGGTGTTGGAGAAGACTCTTGAGAGTACCTTGGACTACAAGGAGATCCAACCAGTCCATTCTGAAGGCAATAAGCCCTGGGTGTTCTTTGGAAGGAGTGATGCTAAAGCTGAAACTCCAGTACTTTGGCCACCTCATGAGAAGAGCTGACTCATTGGAAAAGATTGTAATGCTGGGAGGGATTGGGGGCAGGAGGAGAAGGGGACGACAGAGGATGAGATGGCTGAATGGCATCACTGACTCGATGGACATGAGTCTGAGTGAATAAAAAAAAAAAAAAAAGTGCATTGCTCTTTTTACCTGATAAATGGACTTGAATTTTGAGTTTTTATTATATTATTTAGTAATAGATCAACAAATTTACTATAGCACTTTTTTTTTGCAGAAGTAATGAATTATTTGTAATATGAGATTTTTATGACTGCTCTTTGCTATTAATAAACTTTGCTGAGCATATATGAGAAACGCTGGGCTGGAAGAAGCACAAGCTGGAATCAAAAATGACAGGAGAAATATCAATAACCTCAGATAAACAGATGAAACCACCCTTATGGCAGAAAGTGAAGAGGAACTAAAAAGCCTCTTGACGAAAGTGAAAGAGGAGAGTGAAAAAGTTGGCTTAAAGTTCAACATTCAGAAAACTAAGATCATGGCATCTGGTCCCATCATTTCATGGGAAATAGATGGGGAAACAGTGGAAATAGTGTCAGACTTTATTTGGGGGGGCTCCAAAATCACTGCAGATGGTGAGTGCAGCCATGAAATTAAAAGACGCTTACTCCTTGGAAGGAAAGTTATGACCAACCTAGATAGCATATTCAAAAGCAGAGACACTACTTTGCCAACAAAGGTCCATCTAGTCAAGGCTATGGTTTTTCCTGTGGTCATGTATGGATGTGAGAGTTGGACTGTGAAGAAAGCTGAGCTCCGAAGAATTGATGCTTTTGAACTGTGGTGTTGGAGAAGACTCTTGAGAGTCCCTTGGACTACAAGGAGATCCAACCAGTCCATTCTGAAGGCAATAAGCCCTGGGTGTTCTTTGGAAGGAGTGATGCTAAAGCTGAAACTCCAGTACTTTGGCCACCTCATGAGAAGAGCTGACTCATTGGAAAAGATTGTAATGCTGGGAGGGATTGGGGGCAGGAGGAGAAGGGGACGACAGAGGATGAGATGGCTGAATGGCATCACTGACTCGATGGACATGAGTCTGAGTGAACTCTGGGAGTTGATGATGGACAGGGAGGCCTGGCGTGTTGCAATTCATGGGGTCACAAAGAGTCGGACACAACTGAGCAACTGAACTGAACTGAACTGAGCATATAGAGAGAAAGGTGAGGTTGGTTTAAGAATTACTGGATCTGCATATTAGTGAAATGAATGAGTCAAGTGCTACTACATAAAAAATAATATCCATATTAATTTGTATGCTAAACAGTTTATAGTGATTCTGACCCACAGCCGAAGAAACCACCATTAATTCACACTGATAATCCAGGGCTGGCATTTTCCTCTACTATACAAACTGTGAAAACAAGCCCAAATTATTGTTGATGCTTAATATTAATTAGGTTCTCTCTTGCCCTGTGACTTCTCCAAATAATTTTGGTAGTAAAGAAAGTGAAAGTGAAGTCGCTCAGTCATGTCCGACTCTTTGCGACCCGTGGACTGTAGCCCACCAAGCTCCTCCGTCCATGGGATTCTCCAGGCAAGTATACTGAAGTGGGTTGCCATTTCCTTCTCCAGGGGATCTTCCCGACCCAGAGATCGAACCCAGGTCTCCCACATTGCAGGCAGACGCTTTAACCTCTGCACCACCAGGGAAGCCCTTAAATCAGATCCAAATACTAACATCAAAGATTTCAAGGGAGGAAAGGAAGCCAGGTTGACAGAAGAAGGGGAGGAGGCAGGAAAGCGGGGAGAAAGAGGTGGCCTTACAGACATCTCCTGCCACCTTCAGATACCCAGGCCTTATGGGACTTTTTCCGGCCTCCAGAGAAGGGAGGACTGGAACTCAGCCCTACCAGAAATCAGACCAGACCAGAACCAGAATTCGAGTTCTCTGCTAAGAGGAGGTAATCAGTCTCCAATCCTCAGCTCAGGCTGAGGGCCCTTCAACCAGATTCCTGCATTCAGAACCGGGGGACTAGAAAAACAGGGAAGGGTAGGAAGGTTTAAGGAGAGGAAAAAGAGAAGGAAGGGGAGAGAGGTCAATAAAGTCTCTTATTCCTTACTGGTCGGGGTACTCTGGCCAGTTGTCCATGTCAGGAGGAGACAAGGGACAAAAGGGTCCTAGTTGCGGCCGCTGGGTCTGGTCCATTGGCAGGCAAGCTGGCCCCTGACTACCCCGAGTGGCCAGGATGTCAGTCTCAGCAAAGAAGAATCCCACCAGAGTCACCATTTGTTGCAGGAAGGCGGACCCCTTCCAGGGCAGGTAATGCTGTGCTTAACCTTGCACCCCATCTCTTCCAAGACCTCTGGGGAGTACCAGGAGGGCAAGGCTTCTGTGTTTTTCTCACTACTGTCCAGCTCAAGCCCATCACTGTCCCTGGCATGCTATAGATACGTGCTGCATGAAGGCTGGACCTTTGGGCGAAGCCGAGCCTTGGGACGGGATGGGGGGAGCGCTAAGGCATCACTCAGCCACGCTCCGAACAGCTGGAGTAAAGCAACCCTTACTCCTCTGATAGTAAGGCAACCCTTAAATAGCTAAATATGCTCTGAAAATAACACGTGTGTCATCAGGGAGTCACATAAAAGGATTAACTGAGTCTTATAAGGAGCATATCCTATAGGGTGTTTACTTTCTAGAAGCTTCCATTCTGAAGCCTGGCATTTATCACTGATACTATATATGTTTTAGTACAGACACCTCCTAAATGAATAAACTGCATATTAACAATACAACCCCTAGTTTTTCCCCACATAGAAAGCTATAACTGTACAATCCATTGTCAAAATAGTATCTCGTTGTTAACTAAGAACAGACATAAAATCCCTAAGCATATTAAGGCTCAAGTCACATACTAATCCACACAGCTTCTACATCACGCTTAGTTTATTCCAGCCACACCCCCTCTTCCACAGGTACAGCAGGCTTGCATCTTCCCGGTCCTCTTATTTCCCCAGAACCTCTGCCCTCTCTTCTCCATGACATGCCCTGTACTTCCTTAAAACACATGGCTTCTCACCAACAGCCCTCTGCCTCTCAGCCTACCTTCATATCCTCCTCTATTCAATTTTGGGCTCGTGGTCAATGTTTCATCCAGTTTAAGGAAGTTTGGGTTATTTGTCCCTTGAAAAATGAAATTCGCCCAGTCATGTTCGACCCTTTGCAACCCCACGGACTATACAGTCCATGGAGTTCTCCAGGTCAGAATACTGGAGTAAGTAGCCTTTCCCTTTTTCAGGGGATCTTCCCAACCCAGGGATCGAACCCAGATCTGCTGCACTGCAGGTGGATTCTTTTCCAGCTAAGTCCCTTAAATTGAGTTTTTTCCCTTCTTAAGGTAAGCTTCTAACAATGATTATGATTTAGAATCAAGCAGCCCCAAGACTGGAATGTGAAGTCAAGTGGGCCTTAGGAAGCATCACTATGAGCAAAGCTAGTGGAGGTGATGGAATTCCAGTTGAACTATTTCAAATCCTGAAAGATGATGCTGTGAAAGTGCTGCACTCAATATGCCAGCAAATTTGGAAAACTCAGCAGTGGCCACAGGACTGGAAAAGGTCAGTTTTCATTCCAATCCCAAAGAATGGCAGTGCCAAAGAATACTCAAACTACTGCACAATCGCACTCATCTCACATGCTAGTAAAGTGATGCTTTAAAATTCTCCAAGCCAGGCTTCAGCAGTACTTGAACCATGATCTTCCAGATGTTCAAGCTGGTTTTAGAAAAGGCAGAGGAACCAGAGATCAAATTGCCAACATCTAACGGATCATCAAAAAAGCAAGAGAGTTCCAGAAAACATCTATTTCTGCTTTATTTACTATGCCAAAGCCTTTGACTGTGTGGATCACATAAACTGTGGAAAATTTTGAAAGAGATGGGAATACCAGACCACCTGACCTGCCTCTTGAGAAACTTGTATGCAGGTCAAGAAGCAACAGTTAGACATGAAACAACAGACTGGTTCCAAATAGGAAAAGGAGTATGTCAAGGCTGTATATTGTCACCCTGCTTATTTAACTTCTATGCAGAGTACATCATGAGAAACGCTGGGCTGGAAGAAGCACAGGCTGGAATCAAGATTGCCGGGAGAAGTATCAATAACCTCAGATATGCAGATGACGCCACCCTTATGGGAGAAAGTGAAGAACTAAAGAGCCTCTTGATGAAAGTGAAAGAGGAGAGTGAAAAAATTGACTTACAGCTCAATATTCAGAAAACTAAAATCATGGCATCCAGTCCCATCACTTCATGGCAAATAGATGGGGAAACAGTGACTGACTTTATTTTTCTGGGCTCCAAAATCACTGCAGATGGTGTTTGCAGGCATGAAATTAAAAGACGTTTGCTCCTTGGAAGGAAAGTTATGACCAATCTAGACAGCATATTAAAAAGCAGAGACATTAATTTGTCAACAAAGGTCTGTCTAGTCAAGGCTATGGTTTTTCCAGTAGTCATGTATGGATGTGAGAGTTGGACTATAAAGAAAGCTGAGCACAGAAGAATTGATGCTTTTGAACTTTGGTGTTGGAGAAGACTCTTGAGAGTCCCTTGGACTGCAAGGAGATCCAACCAGTCCATCCTAAAGGAGATCAATCCTGGGTGTTCGTTGGAAGGACTGATGTTGAAGCTGAAACTCCAATACTTTGGCCACCTGATGTGAAGAGCTGATTCATTTGAAAAGACCCTGATGCCGGGAAAGATTGAGGGAAGGAGGAGAAGGGGACGACAGAGGATGAGATGGCTGGATGGCATCACTGACTTAATGGACATGGGTTTGGGTGGAACTTCGGGAGTTGGTGATGGACAGGGAGGCCTGGCGGGCTGTGGTTCATGGGGTCGCAAAGAGTCGGACATGACTGAGCGACTGAACTGAACTGAGCCCCAAGACAATCAGACATCTTTTAAAATGCCAAGAGATATCAGTTGGCAGAATATCATGATTCCTATGAGCTATTATGCAATAAAATTTTTTTGTCTCTCCTTTTCACTTGAGGTACATTACTAAAGACCTTTTACTATTATCCTAGCTCAATCTGAACCTGACTTGAGAAGGCAGAAGGGCATGTGCAAGGAACAGATGGGGTGGGAGGGGGAGGAAAAGTTCTAATTTGCCATAACACAGATTAAGGAAATTGTGGTCCTTGACCACAAAAAATATATTTCAAGTTGAGCCTTGTAGATGTTGGTTCACCTAAAGTGAGATAAATCAATAGGATAGATAGAATCCTGGATTGGAGGAAGCTTAAGAAATCACCTAGTTGAAAGCTGATCCTCTAAAAATACTTTCAAGAGTCTTTCAGACAAGGAAATCAATTCCCTGCTTGAATGTCACATTTTTGAGAGGATGATCATCATTAAAGGGTTTTATTTGCTATGTGCACAAGCAGGCAAGGTGCTATATGAAAGATTGAGTTAGCATGGCTTCAGGACCTGGAACACAACCAAAGAGTTAATCAGGTAGCTAGGAAAGAGCAAAAGGCTAAACACCATGCCTGGATCTGGTCAAGGTTAAAAGCAGAAATTACTGCCCATGGAAAAATGACTAAATGTAAACTTGAAGTTACATTAACAAATCAAAGCAATCTTGGGAAATTTAACAATCTTAACTGTAAAGTGATGGGTTAACAATCTACACTTTCAGGAGGGAAAAAAAAAGTAAGAGGCCAAAATAACAGTGATTTGAGCTAGGCATGAATATTCAATTTTGCCTATGATGAGAAGTTACATTAATGATGTGAGGATTTAACTGACAAGCAAATGCTGAAAATGAAATCCTTAATGGAAAGAGAAATATTTTTCAGAAACCCAATGCAGATAATAAGTAAATTATTACCAACTTCAATAAAATATGATGATGAACACGTAAACCTTTAATATCTAACATTACGCATTACTGAACAATAGAGGTTTCAGAAAGATGAGCATCTTTTCATGTTCTTTGTATTTTTAAAGTATCCACCTCTCCCTGAGCTTTCTTTCAGCTAGTAATAAAAGAAAACCTGCTAGAGGGTTTTTTAAGTATTCTTTACTTTTTGAAGGAATAATGAATAATGGAAGATTCCCTTTTTTCCCTATTAATAAATATGATTTTTAACAGTAGCATGTGATTATGTTTTCTTAGACATGTCAACAAACACATATGTATAATTTGTAGATTAACTTTTTACCAATAAACAGTACTTAGACCTCCACCAAATAAGGCATAAAGTGGAATTTATTTTATCAATTTTAAATTCGAAATTGTCCAATTGTATTCAGTCAGTAGGTGTTACCCGTTGTTCTCAGGGCAAAGAAGAAAAACCAAACCCTTCAAGAGCTTCTTATTAACAGTGCTACTTCACAGAACAAAATTTATTTGGAATTCACAGTGGTTGGCCTTTCTGAAGGAAATGCCCAAGCAGAGGACCATCTGTCAGTCAACGAGCCCAGTGAGTTTGGAGAGAAAGTGATTTCTTTCTCATTCCTCTTTACTGTCAGTCTTTTACTGGGTTAGAAACCCATTTACCCATCAGGATGAAAACCAAAGACCCCTTCTGAAGTAGAATAGAAAAGGAAATCTGAAACTGAGGAAAGGTGCTAATTTCCAGTATCTCCAGTGACTGACTGAGCAACTTCACTTTCGCTTTTCACTTTCTTGCATTGGAGAAGGAAATGCAACCCATTCCAGAGTTCTTGCCTGGAGAATCCCAGGGACGGGGAAGCCTGGTGGGCTGCCGTCTATGGGGTCGCACAGAGTCGGACACGACTGAAGCGACTTAGCAGCAGCAGCAGCAGCCAGTGACTGAAGTAGGTGGGACCTTGGAAACCGTAAGAGTCAGAATTCCCAAGACGTTTCTGGCTACAACAGCCTTTAAAGCTCTACAGATGTCAGATCGGAATGGAATAACCTCTCCCCCACATAATGATCTGACTTACCTCAACAGAAGCTATGGTAATTTATCACTGAACATTTGGAATTAACCTCTTGATTCTTTCTCCTGGAAATAATTTTCAGGGGAAAAGAGGAACAAACATTTGAAAATTAACTTCTCAGCCTGTCTTGATCCCACACTGGGTTAGCATGATCCTAATAGGAAGAAAAGTTATGACCAACCTAGATAGCATATTAAAAAGCAGAGACATTACTTTGCCAACAAAGGTCCATCTAGTCAAGGCTATGGTTTTTCCTGTGGTCATGTATGGATGTGAGAGTTGGACTGTGAAGAAGGCTGATCGCCGAAGAATTGATGCTTTTGAACTGTGGTGTTGGAGAAGACTCTTGAGAGTCCCTTGGACTGCAAGGAGATGCAACCAGTCCATTCTGAAGGAGATCAGCCCTGTTCTTTGAAAGGAATGATGCTAAAGCTGAAACTCCAGTACTTTGGCCACCTCATGCGAAGAGTTGACTCATTGGAAAAGACTTTGATGCTGGGAGGGATTGGGGGCAGGAGGAGAAGGAGACGACCAAGGATAAGATGGCTGGATGGCATCACCGACTCGATAGACGTGAGTTTGAGTGAACTCTGGGAGATGGTGATGGACAGGGAGGCCTGGCGTGCTGCGATTCATGGGGTCGCAAAGAGTCGGACACGACTGAGCGACTAAACTGAACTGAATAGTTCTGTTAAACTTCAAGATGGAAATGACTTCAAGAAATAAATTGTTTCAATACTGAAGATAACATTACTCAATATCTGAGGAGTCCTGGATTAAAGAACTGTATATATTCTCAGTGACTACTTTTTATTGTATACAAGTGTTACTCTGGATATACTTTGGGAAATGCTGCTCTAAGCAATCAAAAATGACTTGAATCTTCCTTTAAGCAATATTAAACCTGGCATTTGCCTGATTTCTTCCTGCTCAGAGTTCCCTGTATCTTTCTAGTGTATATTAATGACTCAACTTGAATTTAGAAAGGAGAGTCCAACTTGGATCACTGAATGAAACTAAGGTCCGTTTAGTCAAGGCTATGGTTTTTCCTGTGGTCATGTATGGATGTGAGAGTTGGACTGTGAAGAAGGCTGATCGCCGAAGAATTGATGCTTTTGAACTGTGGTGTTGGAGAAGACTCTTGAGAGTCCCTTGGACTGCAAGGAGATGCAACCAGTCCATTCTGAAGGAGATCAGCCCTGTTCTTTGAAAGGAATGATGCTAAAGCTGAAACTCCAGTACTTTGGCCACCTCATGCGAAGAGTTGACTCATTGGAAAAGACTTTGATGCTGGGAGGGATTGGGGGCAGGAGGAGAAGGAGACGACCAAGGATAAGATGGCTGGATGGCATCACCGACTCGATAGACGTGAGTTTGAGTGAACTCTGGGAGATGGTGATGGACAGGGAGGCCTGGCGTGCTGCGATTCATGTGGTCGCAAAGAGTCGGACACGACTGAGCGACTAAACTGAACTGAATAGTTCTGTTAAACTTCAAGATGGAAATGACTTCAAGAAATAAATTGTTTCAATACTGAAGATAACATTACTCAATATCTGAGGAGTCCTGGATTAAAGAACTGTATATATTCTCAGTGACTACTTTTTATTGTATACAAGTGTTACTCTGGATATACTTTGGGAAATGCTGCTCTAAGCAATCAAAAATGACTTGAATCTTCCTTTAAGCAATATTAAACCTGGCATTTGCCTGATTTCTTCCTGCTCAGAGTTCCCTGTATCTTTCTAGTGTATATTAATGACTCAACTTGAATTTAGAAAGGAGAGTCCAACTTGGATCACTGAATGAAACTGTCAAGAGGCGTGGTAATCTGGTCTTGACAGAGATGAAAACTGAATTGAAATGATGTTTATGAAAGAGGAAATGTGGCCAAAATCACACAGGACATAAGACCAGGCCCCAGTCCTACTTTCTCTCCCCATCATTCTCCAAACCTGCCTTCCACTCATCCAGTCCACCATTCTGTAATTCCAGAACTCCTGACTTCTTAATCCACTCCCCTGTCCTCTACCTATCTCATTGTCTTAAAGATATGCCCTGGTTGTAGACTGCTTCTCCCATGAAACTTCAGCCCATATCGCCTCCACCCTAGTTCTTGGATATAACCCCTGTCCCTGATCTCCAGATCCACACACTGTCTAGTCCCCTGGATCCATTAGAAAGAGGCAAATAGAACTCAGATCTCCAAACTGCTAATCCACCCATCATTCTTTTCAGTGACTCACTGTCTTTTCAGTAAATGTTCTTATTTATCTTATTGAAAAGAATAATCAAGGTAGCAAGTTACTAGTTGGGGTTTGAGGCGGGGGGTGGCATGAAAAAACCTTAACATAGCATAAAAAAATTCCTATATATATAGTCTTCCAAATAACCAAATACAGCACTAAGCTTTCATTTTAGTTTTTAATTAAAAACTATATGATTAGTGACCAATTTATCATAATTTAAGTTTTACATTGCACAGGCTAATCACAAATTTATTCAGTACAAATAAACAACAAACTTTCTTGTGTAATAGAAACCTGAGTTTTCCATAAAGGCATTGTAATAGAGGGGAAAAAAACTTTTTATATACCCTCTTAGGTTTGGTCAGGCCCAGTAAACTAACAAAATACAGAGTAACAGGAGAAAAAAGGTTTATTTACACATACAATGAGCATACAAGTGAATTCAAAAGGAGTGATTAGTTTTGAGGTTTATATACCATCTTAACAAAGGGCGATAAATTGTGGAGAAATTATAAAACAAAGGAAAGGGGATTTGTGCTTGTAGAGGTGGTAAACTGGGATGATTTGATAAATATGCAAGAGAAAACTAATAGAAGATGGGAATTACATCAGAAAGACTTGTTTGTACAGATTGATCTTGGTGCCCATGCTCTGCCTCCAGTGAGAAGGGTTACTTTCCTGCTCTCGTTACTGGAGAGAGAAGTGGGCATACTTTCACACAGGAAATTTATGCCCTGCTTTTAGGCAGAAATGGGGAGGACAGATAATTCCTCCTGTGTCTGCTCTTAACTACCTTCAGTTCAAAAGGATCCTTCCACCGAAGAGCCACCTTCTGAGGTGGCATATTCTGAATCCCTTCAGCACAGAACAGAATGAGGAGAAAGGCCATGTGTACTAGGAACTGAGGGAATGTAAAGATATCCAGCCTTGGATCTAGGGGGAAAGACTTTTCAAACTGATGGCTCCTTATTTCACTTTGTGTGAGTTGATATTTGATTCATATCATATACATCATATTTAATTCTACAGAAAATAAGACTTGAAACTGTACATCAAGAGATCAAAAAACACAAATAATCCTTAAGTTGCCTATGAATCACATACCTGGATGATTTACTATTTTTATCTACCTCACTAGGTAGTTATACAAATGAATCGTTGGGACCTGAAACTTTGAAACAGAAAGGGCTTATGCTCTATCAGTAAATACTCTATTACTGGCAAGGCAGTCTTCTCATTTACTATAGCTGCTAATATACCTGAAAAAAAAAAAAGAATGAATGAGTAACACTTTCCTAATTATGAAATATGTGTTAGTCATGTCTGACTCTTTGCAACCCCATGGACTGTAGCCCACGAGGCTCCTTTGTCCATGGAATTTTCCAGGCAAGAATACTGGAGCAGGTTGCCATTTCTTTCTCCAGGGGATCTTCCTGACCCAGGGGTTGAACCCAGATCTCCTGAATTGCAAGTCGACTCTTTACTATCTGAGCCACCAGGGAAGCTTGGTGAAAAATAAGAAATGCCTAATTCAATAATAAGAAAATGTTTTCCAAAGGAAGTATCAGAGGAGAGCTTACCTTATTTTTCACTTAATGCTAGTAGAAAGAGGACTCTCCGCATCCTGGTGATGAGTAGAGAAGTGAGGAACAACAGAACTCAAGGATACAAATTAAACTATCACAAAGATAGATAATTTTGAATCATGGCTCAGAGGGTAGAGTCTGCCTGCGATGCGGGAGACCCAGGTTCAATCCTGGGTTGGGAAGATTCCCCTGGAGAAGGAAATGCCAAACCACTCCAGTATTCTTGCCTAGAGAATCCCAAGGACAGAGGAGCCCGGCAGGCTACAGTCTATAGGGTCACAAAGAGTTGGACACAACTGTGTGACTTCACTTTCTTTCTTTCTTGCAGAAGCCCAAACCAACTATAATAGCCTCTGACGTCCTCCCCTCCCTTTGCTCATCTCTATTTTTTGTCTGTCTGTCTCTCTCTCTCTTCTTGTAATCTGTCTTTTGTCCCTTTTTTCTATCTAGGGAAACAAGATTTGGGGGAACATGAAATTTTTGGGGGGGGGATCACGAGTTTTTATGTACGTTATGCTTCCTGCCAAATAGTTGAGCCATTAGGATTATACATCTAGCCTGTAACATTGTGTGGTGGCCTTTAGTTGACCGTCTGCACCAATGAAAGGCACTGTTGTCAAGACATGCCCCTTTGCCCTTGTGGTCACCATTTTACTCCAAAGGATTTCCAAGGGTGAAGCTATTATATTGCTCCAGCTACTGTATTCACGCTACTGAGTCACATTTTGGCTAAAAGCCTAATAGAAGGCAGAGTCAATACTGAATTCAGATGAATTTGTTCAATATTTTTTGAAAGATACTTTTAGAACAAGGCCCTACTGGCAATTAATACTAGTATAGTTGACAGTTATAAAATCAAAATACATATAATCAAGGGTCACTTAAGCAATGCTTTAAAAAACATTCTTATGTAAAGTGAATTTCCTTTAAACTGTCATTGATTTTAATCTAAATTCAGATACACATTCTGCTGGCAAAAAGAAAAAGTAGCCTCTGTATGCGGTAGGACTTGTAACTAAGAATGTGGTTGCTTGTACAGAATCAAATATTTTAAAGTAATATTGTTTTAATAAAATATTAACTAAACCTTCAGAATTTTAAGAAAACCATATAAAACAAAAATAAATCTAAAAGTACATCCCTTGATGCCTCATCTGATGCAAATTGTAAATCTAAAATAGTTTACTTTCCACAAATCTCAACATACTTCCACACTTGAGGCAACTGTCTTAATTTTTATTTGTACTTTGAACAAAAATAATCTCTACTAAGCACTGGGATTTAATCATCTTTGGAGTCACTCTGCTGCTAACTTGCTATGTTACCCTGCATAGTTCATTTTAAAATCTCTGGCTTTCAGTTTTTTTCACTTGAAAAATTATGAGTAACAAAGTATATATTATAGTGGTTTTCACTCTAAGATTCCTTAGAGATGTTTCAGAGACAGCAAGAGAGAAGCTTAATTTTGTCTCTCTAATGCACTGAGATCCCACACAGTATGTCATGAAAAAGCAGGGATTTACCTGACTCCCCAAAATCCATCTCAAGCAGATGTATAATCTAAGTAAAAAAGACACAACCAGCCTCAATATATCTGCAAACAGGTTGTCACCCTTCAATTCTTGTATATAGACATTCTTAAGGCATAGCAGGACTCACTTCCTATTTCATTTTATAAAAGGTTCTTGAGGGGTTTTGTTCAATTTGTGAGGAAAAGGACTAGGGTAATCAAGTGATCTTTGGGTTTTCTAGTTAGTCCACTTGGGACTCAAATTCCTAATCTGCTATGATACCTTCAGTTCAGTTCAGTCGCTCAGTCGTGTCCAACTCTTTGAGAACCCATGAATCGCAGCACACCAGGCCTCCCTGTTCATCACCATCTCCCGGAGTTCACTCAGACTCACGTCCATCGAGTCAGTGATGCCATCCAGCCATCTCATCCTCGGTCGTCCCCT
>SJYT01048351.1:76795-104276 GCA_006410635.1 Cephalophus harveyi | reverse complement strand
GCTATGGTTTTTCTAGTAGTCATGTATGGATGTGAGAGTTGGACTATAAAGAAAGCTGAGCACAGAAGAATTGATGCTTTTGAACTGTAGTGTTGGAGAAGACTCTTGAGAGTCCCTTGGAATGCAAGGAAATCCAACCAGTCCATCTTAAAGGAGATCAGTCCTGGGTGTTCATTGGAAGGACTGATGTTGAAGCTGAAACTCCAACACTTTGGCCACCTGATGCGAAGAGCTGACTCATTTGAAAAGCCCCTGATGCTGAGAAAGATTGAGGGCAACAGGAGAAGGGGACGACAGAGGATGAGATGGTTGGATGGCATCACTGGCTCAATGGACATGAGTTTGGGTAGACTCCGGGAGTTGGTGATGGACAGGGAGGCCTGGCGTGCTGCAATTCATGGGGTCACAAAGAGTCGGACATGACTAAGCGACTGAACTGAACTGAGCCTTCTTTCTTGCTGAACTTCCCAGATTCCTGAATGTGCTAATTTAGTCAGTGATTCATTACAAGGCTTATGCTGTACATTTCACCAGGAGGTACAGTGGTAAATATGAATGATCCACCTGCTAAGGCAGGAGATGCAGATTCAATCCCTGGGTTGGGAAGATCCCCTGGAGGAGGAAATGACAACCTACGCCAGTATTCTTGCCTGTGAAATCCCATGGGCACAGGAGCCTGACAGCTACAGTCCATGGGGTTGCAAAGAGTCACACAAACAACTGACCACACACGCACGCATGCACATGCACACACACACACACACACACACATTTTATGAAGTTATTTAGGCAAGAAGTTTTCTTGCAGAGGAACACGTTTTAAGGTTGGTATTCCAAAGAACTCTCACATTCATACATGACTACTGGAAAAACCATGTGAGAGTTGGATTATAAAGAAAGCTGAGTTCCGAAGAATTGCTTTTGAATTGTGGTATAGGAGAAGACTCTTGAGAGTTCCTTGGACTGCAAGGAGATCCAACCAGTCCATCCTAAAGGAAATCAATCCTGAATGTTCTTTGGAAGGACTGATGCTGAAGCTGAAACTCCAATACTTTGGCCACCTGATGCGAAAAGACCCTGATGCTGGGAAAGATTGAAGGCAGGAGAAGAAGGGGATGACAGAGGATAAGATGATTCGATGGCATCACAGACTCAATGGACATGAGTTTGAGTAAACTCCAGGAGTCGGTAATGGACAGGGAGGCCTGGCATGCTGCAGTCCATGGGTCACAAAGAGTCAGACACGACTGAGCGACTGAACTGAAGTTACAGCATCTAGTTTAATCATTCTAAAAAGCCTGGCAGATGGGTTGTACTGTGAACATTTTACAGGATAAAGAAGCTGAAACCACAAACTTTAAGTGACTTTCCTATAGTCACCAGCTGGAAGAGGCAGAACTGGTATTAATCCACCAAATATATCCTCTTCTCCCTATACCGCTCAGAGCTCAGCATCCTTTTAGCATCACTAGGCACTAGTGATAGTAAAGAAATATCCCTTGCCTTTAACCTATGAGGCTGAGCTTAAGAACACTCTGATAGCATAAGTCTGGAATATCAGAAGAGTCAAAAGCACCCTACATCTAAAGCATGCAACAGAATTTCAGAGGGGGGAGAAATGATTGTGGACATAAGAGTCCAGGAAAGGATGACCTATATGACTTAAGGTAGGTTAATTACAACCCTCTATGCTCAATTTTCTGCTACAAATTGAAGATGATACCCATCTGGTAATATGTCAGAGAAGATCAAAGGAAGGCACATACACAAAAATTGACTTCTCGAACAATATTAGTTCTTATTGCCAACTCCCATAATTTCCAATTTCCTTCCACCTTTAACTTTTACATTATTTGAAAAAAAATTAACCATTTAGCAGAAAACGATTTCTTTTTGCCGTGATTCACACAAACTTCTAGCTTCCTAGAATTCAAAAGTGCCAAATCTTATAAAAATATTTCTCTAAATAAAAATTCAAAAACATTTTTGAAGATTTCTAAGTCAAAAGTGTAAATATTTTCAAAATAACTGTCAAGTCTTGTAATTTTGGCTCACAGATTATAAAATGGAAATAAGACCAGCCATAGGGGAAAATAATAGCACGGTCCTCAGATGATGGGGATGGAAGAAGGAAGGTCAGGAAGTGGCCTGAAGGAAGAGTAAGGAAGACATTGACTTCTCTCCTCTCTCCCACTGAGTTGATGTGGAAGGTAGGAAGTGGATGGGTGGACACAGAAGATGTCTATTAGGAAGGGCAACAGAAAACAGGGTATCACTGTTTCTCCATTAAATTGCACCATTTAATTTCAGAATTCACCTGCAGTCACAGTTTTCTCCAATTACATCCACAGCCCAAGGAATAACAAAATTAGGGGACACTCAGTTTCCAGCCTCTGCTACTTAACCTAGCTCCTGATATTTTTGGAATTTCTAACAACATCTCCTCTTCCTTGCTATGATCTCCCAGCTTTGGCAGTTTGTTGCTGTTTTTCTGTTGTCACTAAGCCATGTCCAACTCTTTGCAACCCCAGGGACTATAGCCCTCCAGGCTCCTCTGTTCATGGGATTTCCCAGGCAAGCATACTGAAGTGGGTGGCCATTTCCTACTCCAGGGGATCCTCCTGACCCAGGGATCAAACCCTCCCCTCTGGCATGAGATTCTTTACTACTGAGCCACCAGGGCTTTGGCAGAGCTGAGTCCATTTCTTGGACTAGCGGGCCTTTTGCTCCAGTAAAATGCAATGTTCCCTAGGAAATTTCTATAGGAACATGCCATTATTCAACCTCATTGCATACCGCCCTGCTCAGGACTTGTTTTTTGTTTGTTTGTTTACAGGGCCCATCTCCAACTCACCCTCACCCTATTAGACCTAGACACTTTAAATGGAGGAACCAAGTTGCAGCTCATATTTTTTAATTATTAACAATTTTTGCATCCTGAATTTTTAGCTGAATTTTTATAAAACATTTAAATATCTGTTTCTTATTTTAGTAATTACACCAAACACATCTTATGCACCAATTTACACCTTCTATTGCCTTCACCACTTATTCTAACAACCTCAACAGCAACTGGCTCTATGCAGGCTTCAACCACATTGGCACTGATGCAACCTGGTAAGTTTTCACTGTAAGCATGGGAAAGGAAAGCTAGTGGATAAATGTCTCCTCCATTCTTCCCACTATCGGCTCTGAGATAGATTTCATCGGTTTCTCAGAAGGACCTATAGATTGAAAACCCATTGCCTGCTGGCATGACCAGCTGGATAACTCACAACTATATCGGCTCTCCCTTCTTCCTATTTCACTCCTCTGTCCATATCTTTGGCTCCCTAAGCCCCAATAAACATTCCCAAACAAACAACTCTCACAAAGGCCTCAGGCTCTGCATTTGAGGGCAAGCCGATGAACTGATCAGAGTCCTAAAGGAAACAGAAACCAGGCTAAAACTCTGAAGAGAGAAAATGGAACAAAGAATGTTTACCTTTTTAACAGAGGACTAACTACAAAGGAGAAAGAGGTAAAGGTAAAAACCATGAGAACATCAGATAAAGGAAGCAGCCAGCAACTTCGAGGGCTAAGACAAAGTGCCCAAAGAAGGAAGACATTTGGAAGATGTCTCTCTCCCAGGCTGAGAGTCAAACCTCATTAACAAGAACGTGGCCATGAGCACTGGAGGCTGAGGAGTCGGCCAGAGGGCCGTTCCTGCAGGCAGTTTCCCACAAGCCAGCGCTGCTGGGGGCTCTGAGATGCCAGGAACACTCTGAGAAGCTGTGCCTGGGGGCTGCTGGAGAGACCCTCCAGGAAGCACCGCTGCTGCTGGCTAAACTGGCCGGAAAGTCAGGGTATGGTCAAACTCACCCAGAAAGCACCTTTTTCCCGACAAAGCTTCACGTTGCACCAACTGACCAAGAAAAATGTCTGCAGATTCCCACTCCAGCTGTACGAAGCAGGGCAAAGGCGGTGGGCTGAAAAGAAGCAAGGCCGTAAGTGGTTAAGCAGCACCCAGGCAAAGGCCCGATCTACTAACAATGGGCAAACCTCGTTCTTCTCCCCAGAGAATTTACCAAAACCGGCAGGACAGAGAGGCTCAGGCATGGACCTGTTTCCTTCCAGTATCCGCCCAAACCAGATCCTCTTTTCTTCTATCTTCCCAGCTTCCAGCCTTCCTTGCTTGCAGGACTCACATCTGCCACTCACAAGCTGGGCTAGAGGATGAGCTTCTCCACCAGACACAGGCATTCAACATCTCGCTTTTTCTCCCAGCTTCACTTTGAATGAACTCTCCACATAAGGTGTTACCCAGATTCTCTGAGCCCAGAGCGCCTAGGCAGTCTTGAAACTGACAGTAATCGACAGGCCCACACACCTGTAACCAGCCTTCTCTGGCCAAGCTCACTTGAATTGTTTTCATAGAAAACTACCCATCCTCCTAGCAGCAGTAACGTTATGTTTCCCTGAGCTGTTTTTCAGAGCCTTGGAGTCAGCAGCATCCAGTTCCAGCTCCCGCCAGTTAAGGCTGGTGAGGACCATGGACCCTCCAACTACAGGGCATGAGCAAGTGTCTACTCCTCGACCTTTTGACGTCAGAGAACTGAGAAATGCCATGCTCGGAATATGCTGGAGCCAGGCACTTGTAAGCAAGTTGCACCTGTGCAGGATGACTGTCTCACCTTTTTCCTATCTCCAATTACCTTTCTCCAAGTTCCCCACACAACAGCTTTATAGTCTAAATGTGCTGAGCCTCCGGGAAGGTGGATCTGAGGTCTCTCAGCTCCTCACTTGGCTGCCTTGTGAAGAAACCTTCTCTGCTGCAAACCTCTGTGTCTCAGCATTTGGCTTGCTGCGCGTTAGGAAAACAAGTCTGGTTCAGTTAACAGTCTCATCCTGTCAACTTCTTTCTCATTCAATAAAGTCGTCAAAATAATTTATGAACTTTGGAACAGTGACCTCAAGTGATGAAAACACTGCCAAAGTCCTGTTATGCAGAACATTCATTTTGGAGTTAGACAAACCAATGCTAAATTCTGGCTCTGGCATCTGCTAATTGTGTGTTCTTCATATATAGATTTTTAACCTTACTCTTCTGTAAATTGGAGATGTTTTGTTTTGTAAGGTTTATTTTAAGAATTATGAAAACAAGATGCATTTGTTCACCCAACAAATATTTACTGAGCACAACTATGTGCCAGAAATTTTCCTAAACACCAAAAGGTAATGTATGTAAACATCTGGTTCATGATTGAAGCTTAATATAAAAGAATTTCCTTTCCTTTTCTTTCCTTTTATGATTGTGAACATTGCCTACAGTAAGTGAGCAACAAAATTTACTTATCACTATTCTGTTTATTTGTATTTCTTTGTCAAAAGAAAAGCACAAAAGAAAAATCTTTATAAATTACATCCATATTACTAGCATTATTAGGACTCATTCCTATAAGGATACCCGGGAGGCTTTTTTCATAAAGGTATTTGGAATATTCATTACTGGTATGAAATTTGCCAACACAGAAAAGTATCTCAGAGAAGCTGCTGTGTGTGATTAAGATCATTGTTAGTGGCCACACATGCTTTCTATTTTACCCATTATAAATAATAGTACACATGGCAAAGACCTTTGAGATTTTTTTTATTTCAAAGATTTTTGTAAGCATGAAACATTAACATTTTACATATGGGTATGGAGAGGTTGAACCATTTGCCCAAGGTCAGTCAGTACATCAGTGACATAATTACTAGCTAAACTCTTAGTTTCCTATGCTTTAGTCCTCCTGCCTCTTCCCTCTCCTTGAAAAAAAATTTTCACCTACGGTGATGCCTACTTGCCTTTTACTCAAGAAAGTACACTGGAAAAAAAACATATAACTTGTATTTTTCCCCTAAATCAAATTAATCAGAAAATAAAATTAAAGCGCATTTATTTATCAGAAAGCTACTCTTTCCATTTATGAGAATTTTATTGAATATAATAAAATATTTCAGGCAATTCTTCAGGTTTTTTTTTCTCTTCCTTTCTCAGATTTATTGAAAAGCATTTTTATTAGTGCAATAATAGGCTCTGGGACATGCAATTATATTGAGATGCTGACACTTTCCTGTTAGTTGCAGCCTTTGGCCTGAGGCCAAACACGGAACCCAAGCATATGAGTTTCTCTGCAAGCAGTCCTGGCATGCCACTCGCCTGCATTTGTCCTTACAGCAACCTTCAATTTCACCCAATATAGAGAGAATTAACTAATTTTTCCCTACCATTACAATTGATCTAAATGGGTACTTCCACCTCTCTTTTAGGGAAAACAAAAAATTTCTTATAAAATTTTTGGAGGATGCAATTAAGGACAGACCTGTTAGAGGATTTTGATTTCAGATTCATGTGGGGAAACACCGTAAAGGGTGTCATTACTTTGTGAGTCATTTACAAACATGACATGCAAATACTTGTGCCTTCGTCATGGGTTTTCTTTATAGCTGTCACTATTGTACATTTTTTTAATTGCAATTCCTCCTCCTTCCAAACTCCAAACATTTCAGAGTAAAAGTGTAGATATCGTCTATAAATAAAATACAGATCCAAACCTCTGGAACTTTTTTTTTCCCCCTCAGGCAAGGAAAACCAACCTAAGAAAAAAGAAACCATCAGAGGATGCTTCTGAATCCACTCGCACTTTTTGTTTAAAGACACTATTCCAATCTTAAAGAAGTTAAATTGCCTATCTTTGCTAGATTCTGTGCCATAGATTACTTTCCCCCACATATCCCACCCTCCTTCTTGGAATACTATGTGTGTTGTTAGAAAACCCAATACAAACTTTAAAACATTTGCTTTTCAGTTAGATGTGAAGAATGAGAAAACACAAACAACTAGACCGTGCCCTCTGAAGATGTCTCTGGCCCAAATGTGAACAAATATAAAGGGTTCCTGCCATCCCTAGGCATGCCCAGCAATGTACTGATGACCTTCAGCTCCTACAGGTTAAGTATTTCAGCAAACTTTGGCAGTGTTTTGGGCTTCACTTTCACATCCAGGAAGTCGAATCTAGAAACACTAGTTATTCTGGCCTACATTGGTTGTGAAACACTCCTGGGAAGGGTGCAGAACGCTCACAGGTCTTTTGAACTACAGCCCGTCAGCACTAACCGTATCCCCTTTCTTTCTCACCGCTAGGGTATCCATGGTTTCCTGGGGCCATTGAAGTGCTAAGGGGTTTTCCAGGCAAGATTACTGGAGTGGGTTGCCGTTTCCTTCTCCAGTGGATCTTCCTGACCCAGGGATCGAACCCTGGTCTCCTGTGCTGCAGGTAGCCTCCTACATTGCAGGCGGATTCCTGACCAACTGAGCCACCCGGGATACCCTACTGATCACCAGATCAACTCCATTTTAGCGTCACATGGAGCTAGGATGGAGGAACAAGAACTGCTTGAGAGAGAGGAATGGGAAAGGACCTGGTAAACAGGCAACAAGTGAAGCTCTAAGTCGCCTCTCTCTAACAGAGTGTAAGATGAGGAGACACATTCCCACACTGATGGAGGATATTTTCTTGAATATAATCTACACTCTTTGTGTTTTAAGCCATATGTATTTGTTATTCCATTCTTTTAATATTAGCATAATACAGTCATCAATATAAAATACAGAAATGTACATATATAATATATGCATCTATATGTATGTATATATCATGCATATATATAATAATGCATTAGATTTATCACAGTACCCACAAGAACCTGTCTCCTCAGTGAAGACATTCTCATGTTCTCCACCTCTCAAGAGCACATCTATATATTCCCTGACAACACTTATCATTTACATGCTTTCTGTTACCATCTCACTTGCTCTGCCCACACACACCGAGAATACAGATTTTGACTGTGTTCTCTCTCCTGCACTTTTCCTTCCATCACTGGCCAATGCATCACTGATTCACCTTTCTCCTTCTTAAACCAGTTTTCTAGCCTCCTTACATACCAATATTTTACCACCTTCTTTACATATTCTGGGCTTCCCTGGTGGCTCAGACATTAAAGAATCTGCCTGCAATGAGAGAGACCCAGATTCGATCCCTGGATTGGGAAGATCCTCTGGAGAAGGGAATAGCAACCCACTCCAGTATTCTTGCCTGGAGAATTCATTCCATGGACAGAGAAACCTGGCAGGGTCCAGTCCATGGGTTGCAAACAGTCAGACACAACTGAGCGATTAACACATTTTACATATTCTACCCATGGGTAAAATGTAATCCCCATGTAATTTTGTCCTCATAAATCCCATTCAACATGTATATTATCATATGTGAAATGGATCACCAGTCCAGGTTCGATGCATGAGACAGGGGGCTCAGGGCTGGTGCACTGGGATGACCCAGAGGGATGGGATGGGGAGGGAGGTAGGAGGAGGGTTCAGGATGGGAAACACATGTATACCCGTGGTTGATTCATGTCCATGTATGGCAAAATCAATACAATATTGTAAAGTAATTCAGTTCAGTTCAATCTCTCAGTTGTGTCTGACTCTTTGCGACCCCATGAACTACAGCACGCCAGGCCTCCCTATCCATCACCAACACCTGGAGTTCACTCAGACTCATGTCCATCGAGTCGGTGATGCCATCCAGCCATCTCATCCTCTGTCATCCCCTTCTCCTTGGCCACTGCTGAGTTTTCCAAATTTGCTGGCATATTGAGTACAGCACTTTCATAGCATCATCTTTCAGGATTTGAAATAACTTAACTGGAATTCCATCACCTCCACTAGCTTTGTCACTGGAGTGATGCTTTCTAAGGCCCACTTTAGCCTCCAATTAAAATCAATAAATTTATAAAAATAAATAAATAAATAAATCCTGTTCAAGTACATTGAATTTTCTTTGTCAAATTACTTCTCTGTTTTTGTGCAGGGTTCTAATATGACCTGGATGAGGACTAAACATAAGCAATTATAAATTCTCTATTAAATTCATATTTGAATGAGTTTGTCAAAAATAATTGCCATGAATACCAGTAACAGTTTTAATTTTGAAGCTAGAGTCAGAGGATTGTTAGGGCCATACAGATTGGGAATTACTTTATTTGAAACCCTCATTTCCTCAGCACCTAGTTATATAAAACATGCAAGGAATGTGTTTCTATTGTACCCTAATCTTTATGATGCTTAAAAAATATAGTTTGGTCACATTTTATATACAGGATGAATGAAAACTCTGTCTAATTCAGCAGTAACACAATCCATATATTACAAAGGATAGGAATATTACTGTTTACATTTTAAATGTCACCTCCAGGAGGAAATAAGAAAAATACAGGTTCTTTACTTGATCCACACGATCTACCAGATTTGAATTGTTAACATTTTTTTTTTTTAATCCAGAAAGAGTAGTTGCTTCAGATTTTGAACCTAAAGTGAGACATTATTGATATTTTACAGATGCTGGGTTTTCTGTAATCCGGAAATGAACATCTAGGGCTCAAAGGTAAGGAAAAGGACAAGCTCAACACTTAAATTTTGAAGAGATTTACTGATGAATGGAGAGAGACCCCCTCCTCAAGGTTCACTGTCAGCTGAGAGGGCTCTGCCCAATTAACTAGCACGGTCCTAGTACTGCATCTGCCATCTGCATTAGCCACGGCCAGGGACAAAGGGGGAAGAAGGAGTTCCTGGAGTCATCAGGTTTATGAAAAATTCAGGTTTCATCATGAAAAAAGATTCTCTTGCTTCCCAGTGGGTATGGGAAAGGGTTATCTTCCCCTTACTAGACAAAAAGAGGAAGAATCTAAGACGATCACCTGTGAAGTTCAGAAGAGGCTACATATGTGTGTTAGTATGCAATATTTGTTCTCTTTCTGACACACTTCACTCTGTAGGACACTCTGTAGGTCCATCCATGTCCCTAGACTAGAACATCACTCCTCACTGGGAGCATTTCTAAGGCAATAGCCATGCTCATCTGCTTCAGCGCCTAAAAGGAAGCCTGGAGAGGGAGATAGCAGGGGAGGAACAGCTGAGAGGTTCACACTAGGTAAACACTATAAGGAGCAGCTGGGCCTGGGCTCCCAGGTGGGAGACCATCATTCAAACACGAACCCAAAAACAGGGAAGACAGAGTAAGGCAACCCTTCTCCCCCAGAGCTTTGGAAAGAACTTAGACACATGCCCTCAAAAGAGCCAGGCTTTGCAAATAAGATCATCTGTACCATTTTCCTAGATTCCAGATATATGTGTTAGTATGCAATATTTGTTCTCTTTCTGACACACTTCACTCTGTAGGACACTCTGTAGGTCCATCCATGTCCCTACAAAGGACCCAGTTTCATTTCTTTTTATGGTTTGGTAATATTCCATTGTATACATATAAAAGGGGAAAGACGGGAGGAATTGGGAGGTTGCGGTTGATACATACACATTGTTAATACTGTGTATAAAACACATAACTAATGAGAACGTACTATACAGTTCAGGGAACGCTATTTAATGCACTGTGGTGACCTGAATGGTAAGAACAGTCCAAAAGAGCAGGGATATATGTGTATGTATGGCTGATTCATTTTGCTGTGTAGTAGAAACTAACACATTGTAAAGCAACTATACCCCAGTAAAAACTAGTTTTAAAAAAAGCCAGCTTTTAGATATCTGCCATGCCAGGACCACTAAAATTTAAGTCAAAGAAGAAGTAATAAGTAAATGAAAACTGGTTAAGGAAGCTTCTCCTTCCTCCTAATCCTTCTACTCTCCATCTCACAATGCTAGACCCAATAAGGAGGAAGACAAGACATTCAAAACACACAGTATGAGACCCTCCCTTTCAACATGCTCGAGTGGAAAGAACAAAAGAAGAGATCTCATGCCCTTTCTCACTTCTGGTGCTCAGCCCTGCTCTGATGCAGACATGGAGATGCTAGTCAAATCAGTCAATGAATTGAAGACTTTAACTAGTTTGAATCAGCCCAGAAAATTATATAACTTACCTAGGATGTGTCCAGGGACTTGACAACCTAGACAGAAATAGCCTTAACAGTACACTTGAAGGCAGATATTTTAATGTAATAATCTACATGGTTGAAACTCTTCAATAAATCAAATATATTTCAAACTATGTTACGGTTGTGCTTGTTTCACATTCTAGCAAGGTAATGCTCAAAATCCTTCAAGCTGGGCATCAATAGTATGTGAACTGAGAACTTTCAGATGAACAAGCTGTATTTAGAAAAAGCAGAGGAACCAGATATCAAAGTGCCAACATTAGTTGGATCATCGAGAAAGCAAGGGAATTCCAGAAAAATTTCTACTTCATTTACTGAAAGAAAGCCTTTGACACTGTGGATCACAACAAACTGTTTAAAATTCAAGAGATGGGAATACCAGACCACCCTACCTGTCTCCTGAGAGACCTGTATGCAGGTCAAGAAGTAACAGTTAGAACCAGACATGGAACAACAAACTGGTTCGAATTTGGGAAAGGAGTACCTCAGGGCTGTATATTGTCAGCCTGCTTATTTAAATTATAGGCAGAGTACATCGGGCTTCCCTGGGGGCTCAGCTAGTAAAGAGCACATCATGCAAAAGCAGGGGTTGCATGAATCCAAACTGGAATCAAGATTGCCAATATTAACAATTTCAGATATGCAAATTTTCTACCACTCTGATGGCAGAAAATGAAGAAGAACTAAAGAGCTTCTTGATGGGGTGAAAGAGCGGAGCACAAAAGCTGGCTTAAAACTCAACATTCAAAAACCAAAGATCATAGCATCTGGTCCCATCATGGCAAATAGATGGGGAAAAAGTGGAAACAATGACAGACATTATTTTATTGGGCTCCAAAACCATTGTGGACAGTGACTGCAGCCATGAAATTAAAAGATGCTTACTCCTTGGAAGAGAAGCTATGTCAAACCTAGACAGCATACTAAAAGGCAGAGACATCACTTTGCTGACAAAGGTCTGTATAATCAGAGATATGGTTTTTCCAGAAGTCACATACAGATGTGAGAGTTAGACCATAAAGAAGGCTGAGCACCAAAGAATTGATGTTTTCAAATTGTGGTCCTGAAGAAGACTTTTGAGCATCCCTTGAAGAGCAAGGAGAGCAAACCAGTCAATCTTAAAGGAAATCAACCCTGAATATTCATTGGAAGGACTGAGGCTGAAGCTGAAGCTCCAATTCTTTGGCCACTTGATGTGAAGAGCCTACTCTTTGGAAAAGACCCTGACGTTGGGAAAGATTGAGGGCAGGAGAAGGGGACAACAGAGGATGAGATGGTTAGATGGCATCACCAACTCAATGGACATGAGTTTGAGCAAACTCCAGGAGACAGTGAAAGACAAGAAAGCCTGGTGCACTGCAGTCCATGAGGTCACAAAGAGTCGGACACGACTTGGTGACTGAACAACAACAAGTCCCAAGCATGGATTTGCCTAATTTAGGTTTGTATTAATAACTACTGTGTATATTACTTTTGAAAAATAAGATGTTTTGCAACTCAAGAGGGTATGTGTGGCAGTGGTTACCATTTTGTCTTGAGAAGTTTTGTTGATGAATCTAACCCAGATGGGGACAGAGGAATCTGTAGCCATGTCAGATGGTAACCGAGATTCAACTTATACCTGGCAAAATCTAGCTATCCTGGTCTCAGTCATATCATGTACAAATTCTCAATATTGTTAACTACTAAAATGAACAGTTTAATGGTCTTGTCCTCTTGTGCTTACCAACAATCCAAAAACAGATAAAATCTACCTTTGCTGAGACCAGGAGGTGCTGGCACAAAACTTTTCTTTTGTAATTTCTCAGTCAATGTCCCATTCATAATTCAGCCATGAGTCAGTTTTAAAATGAACTGAGTTACCAATGTAATCACTGCCCAGCACAAACACAATTGCCTTGGTTGTATAAACCTAACTACCTAGATTTATATACAATTTGCTCAGCTTCAGAAAGAACAGAAACCCAAGCTTAATACTGATGGTGAACAATATTATATTTTGATGGACTTTTCTGTGCTTGTGAAGATTAAGGAGCTCATATTATTTGAAACTGGAGTCCTTCATTTTATCTCACATTAATAGCAGATAGTTGTCACATGAACACAGTCCATCAAAGCCTTCTGTTACCAGGAGCCACAGTAAAACAATGGTGGGTCAAGCAGCAAATAGCACCAAATTACACAGAATGCCTTGGTCCCTGGCATTTTCTTGAGCAGAGACCAGCAATATATATGTGGTGTATCAAAGGCGAAAAAAAGACTGTGTGCTGTGCTGTGCTTAGTTGCTCAGTCATGTCTGACTCTTTGCGACCCCAGAGGGTGTAGCCTGCCAGGATCCTCTGTCCATGGGGATTCTCCAGGAAAAATACTGGAGTGGGTTGTTATGCCCTCCTCCAGGGGAGCTTCCCAACCCAGGGATCAAACCCAGGTCTCCCACATTGCAGGCAGATTCTTTACCATCTGAGTCACAAAGGAAGCCCAAGAATACTGGAGTGGGTGGCCTATCCCTTCTCCAGGGGATCTTCCCAACCCAGGAACCAAACCGGGGTCTCCTGCATTGCAGGTGGTTTCTTTACCAGCTGAGTTAACAGAGAGGCCCAGAAAAAGACTATATCCAAAGACAAAAACTGATATTCCAATTTGTTTAAAGTATTTTTTTCCATAGTTACATTAACTCATGTGGTCAAAAAGCAAACACCCAAATTTATGTATAAAACTATATTTATGTTGTTGGAAGTACATTTGGTATACTAGTGGTAATTGATAAAAAGCAAGAACTTGTAAATATGATTAGATGTAATATAAAATATAAGCCTGAAGTCAATGTCAGTTACTCTGCCACAATAGGCCATTATTTAATAACTATGATAGCTTTTTTCCTTATTTCATTCAAATAATTTAAGTTTTTACAGTACATTTATCATTTAGATTCATATAAACAACCAATCAATTTCTTTTATTCTATTTGGAGTTCTACAGTCTTTGTTTAGAGGGAGAAGAAATTTGATGTAAGCAATTTAACTCCATTTTTTCCCAAAATAACAAAATAACATTTTTCACCTACAAAATCCCAAGGAGATTCTCCTTATAGAGTTATCTCCTCCTATGCAACTGCTCCCATCTACTTTGCAGCTAGTGACAGTGTAACTGTCTAACTATTCTAATGAATCATGATGGGAACCAAATTTAGCTGCAGTTCAGCTTTTCACTGTACTAACACTTTATTTTGAATTAATCAAAAATAAAAGTACAATCTGTTGTTCTGACCAAAGAGACACAAATAATTTACAAAGCTCAAAAGCTAATTTTAATACTAAAAATAAATATAAATATATATTTAGTGTTCATGTACGTTCAGGTTATCCTAAAAATAAAATAGAAAACAATCTGCAAGAATTATTTCTTATATCTGTTATGCTCAGATCAGTTCGCTTGCTTAGTATTGTCCAACTTTTTGCGACCCCATGGACTGTAGCACACCAGGCTTCCCTGTCCATCACCAACTCACAGAGCTACTCAAACTCATGTCCATTGAGTCGGTGATGCCATCCAACCATCTCATCCTCTGTCGTCCCTTTCTCCTCCCACCTTCAATCTTTCCCAGCAGCAAGGTCTTTTCCAATGAATCAGTTCTTCACATCAGGTGGCCAAAGTTTTGGAGCTTCAGCTTCAGCATCAGTCCTTCCAGTGAATATTCAGGACTGATTTTCTTTAGGATGGACTGATTGGATCTCCTTGCAGTCCAAGGGACTCTCAAGAGTCTTCTCCAAAAACACAGTTCAAAAGCATCGATTCTTTGGTGCTCAGCTTTCTTTATGGTCCAACTCTCACATCCATACATGACCACAGGAAAAACTACAGCTCTGACTAGATGGTAAAGTAATGTCTCTGCTTTTTAATATGCTGTCTAGGTTTGTCATAGCTTCTCTTCCAAGGAGCAAGCATCTTTTAATTTCATGGCTGTAGTCACCATCTGCAGTGATTTTGGAGCCCAAGAAAATAAAGTCTGTCACTGTTTCCATTGTTTCCCCATCTACTTGCCAAAAAGCAATGGCACTGGATGCCATGATCTTCGTTTTTTGAATGCTGAGTTTTAAGCCAGCTTTTTCACTCTTTCACTTTCATCAAGAGGCTCTTCAATTTCTCTTCACTTTCTGCCATAAGGGTGATGTCATCTGCATACCTGAGGTTATTGATATTTCTCCTTGCAGTCTTGATCCCAGCTTCATCCAGTCCAGCACTTTGCAAGATGTACTCGGCATATAAGTTAAATAAACAAGGAGACAATATAAAACCTTGAGGTACTCCTTTCCCAATTTGGAACCAGTGTGTTGTAATATGTCCAGTTCTAACTGCTGCTTCTTGACCTGCATGCAGATTTCTCAGGACACCGGTAAGGTGGTCTGGTATTCCCATCTTTTTAAGAATGTTCCACAGTTTATTGTGATCCACACAGTCAAAGGCTTTAGCGTAGTCAATGAAACAGAAGTAGACGCTTTTCTGGAATTCTCTTGCTTTTCGATGACCCAACAGATGTTGGCAATTTGATCTCTGGTTCCTCTGCCTTTTCTTAATCCAGCTTGAAGATCTGTTTTGCTAAAGGTTGGAAATAACAGGAAACTCGTGAAAAAGTTCAATCTCATAAAGTTTCTAATTTAATATTTAGGAAAAAGGAAAGTAAAGGCTCCACATTTGTTGCTACATAACATAATTCTGGAAATTCCGTCCCACATTTCAAAACAAAAGGAAAGAGGAAAGGAAGGGAGGGAGTAGGGAAGGAAAAGAGGGAGAGCATGAGAAGGGGAGGGAGGGAGGAAGGAAGTAAACCTGAAATTTCATCTACAAACACTAGCCCAGGACTTCCCAGGTGGCAAGAATCTGCCTGCCAATGCAAGGAGCATGGGTGTAATCCCTAGGCTGGGTAGATTCCAGGGAGCAACAAAGCCCACACACCCCACCTACTGAGCCCACAGGCCACAGCTGCTGAAGCCTGTGCTCCCAGAGCCTGCGCTCCGCAGCCAGAGGAGCCACCGCAATGAGAAGACTGCTCACCAAAGCTCCAGAAAGCCAGAGCAAAGCAACGAAGACCCTGTGCACCAAAAGCAAATATATAAATAATGCTTATTTTTTAAAAAGGTGGAGCCTGGTGGGCTGTCGTCTATGGGCTCGCACAGATGCAGACACGACTGAAGCGACTTAGCAGCAGCAGCAGCACAAATTAGTAAGCTATTTAGCACAGGTATTATAGAAAAAGAGGAAAGGCTATTGTTCAAAAATTGGAGTCATTGTAAGGAAATTTACTTTCTTTATCAATAAATATTTATAGTGCCTCCAATGTGCCAAGCACTGTTCTAAACACTGGTGAAATGACAGTGTATTCCATAAAAAAAAAAAAAAATTCTCTCATAACAGAGAGAGGCAGGTAATTAATTAACTATATAAACTAAAATATACTGTAATGGTAGGTAGTAATAAGAGATATGAGAAAAATAAGCAAGGTATGAGGTAGAGAAATGTGGGTAAGGAGACTTTTGTGAATAGGTTAATCATGGAAGGCTTCTCAGTAGAGATATTATGTTTGTAGAGACCTGGGGGATGACGAGGAGAGAGACAGGCATGAGTCTGGGGGAAGATCATTTCACAAGGAGGAAAGAAGAATACCAACGTAGGAATTTTATCTTGATTCCTCACATCTTCTGATCCACGTATCAGCCTTCTTTAGCATTACTGATGCAGTCAATTTTATCAACTTTTCAATGATAATTTCTGGAGCTCATATACACCCATGGTGGATTCATGTCAATGTATGGCAAAACCAATATGTTATTGTAAAGTAAAATAAAGTAAAAATAAAATTAAAAAAAAAGAAAGACTATATAAACTTGCTCTCTTTTAATAATATTTATTTAAGGGCTGGAAAGGTGCTTGGGAATAAAATAGTTCATACTCTTATTTTACAGATGTGGAAACTAAGTCCTAGAAAGGCTACATGATTTTCCTGCTGTCACATAAATAGTTAATAGTAGAACCAGGAAAATCATGTACCCTTTCTAGGACTTAGTTTCCACATCTATAAAATAAGAGTATGAACCATTTTATCTCCAAGAGCCTTTCCAGCCCTTAAATAAATATTATTAAAAGAGAGTACATTTATAAAAGAGAGCACAATGGAAACAGTGAGAGACTTTATTTTCTTGGGCTCCAAAATCACTGCAGATAGTGACCGCAGCCATGAAATTAAAAGACACTTGCTCCTTGGAAGAAAACATATTAAAAAGCAGAGACATTACTTTGCTAACAAAGGTCCGTCTAGTCAAAGCTATGGTTTTTCCTGTAGTCATGTATGGATGTGAGAGTTGGGCTATAAAGAAAGCTGAGCACTGAAGAATTGATGCTTTTGAATTGTGTTGTTAGAGAAGACTCTAGAGAGTCCCTTGGACAGCTAGGAGATCAAACCAGCCAATCCTAAAGGAAATCAGTCCTGATACTCATAGGAAGGACTGATGCTGAAGCCGAAGCTTCAAAACTTTGGCCACCTGATATGAAAAGGTGACTCATTGGAAACGACCCTGTTGCTGGGAAAGATTGAAGGCAGGAAGAAAAGAGCATGAGAGAGGATGAGATGGTTGAATGGCATTACCAACTCGATGGACATGAGTTTGAACAAGCTCTGGGAAATGGTGATGGACAGGGAAGCCTGGCATACTGCAGTCCATGGGGTTGCAAAGAGTCGGACACAACTGAGCAATTGAACAACAACTATATATATATATATATATATATATTTACACATGCATATATAATAGAGAGGGGGGTCTTTTATAAAACTAGTGAATAATAATAACTCTTCTAGGTCAGTCATTTTTCAAAACTCCCTAGATTTCTTCAAATACTAATCTCTTTGGTAAAGTTGTTTTGTCTCCCCTATTGAAATTCCCATCACTTCATGGGAAATGGTTGGGGAAACAGTGGAAACAGTGTCAGACTTTATTTTGGGGGGCTCCAAAATCACTGCAGATGGTGACTGCAGCCATGAAATTAAAAGACACTTACTCCCTGGATGGAAAGTTATGACCACCCTAGATGGCATATTCAAAAGCAGAGATATTACTTTGCCAACAAAAGTCCGTCTAGTCAAGGCTGTTTTTTCCAGTGGTCATGTATGGATGTGAGAGTTGGACTGTGAAGAAGGCTGAGCACCGAAGAATTGATGCTTTTGAACTATGGTGTTGGAGAAGACTCTTGAGAGTCCCCTGGACTGCAAGGAGATCCAACCAGTCAATTCTAAAGGAGGTCAGCCCTGGGATTTCTTCGGAAGGAATGATGCTAAAGCTGAAACTCCAGTACTTTGGCCACCTCATGCAAAGAGTTGACTCATTGGAAAAGACTCTGATGCTGGGAGGGATTGGGGACAGGAGGAGAAGGGGACGACAGAGGATGAGATGGCTGGATGACCTCACCGACTCGATGGACATGAGTTTGAACGAACTCCGGGAGTTGGTGATGGACCGGGAGGCCTGGCGTGCTGCGATTCATGGGGTCGCAGAGAGTCAGACACGACTGAGTGACTGAACTGAACTGAATGAAATTCTTCAATAAATTTGCAGGGATCTCCTTCACATACTATTTTATAAGTGCAGATAGGATTAAGCATGGTTCTTGCCAAATGGTTCCTGGTCTAAATTAGAAAGGAAGACAGAATATAAACATAGAGAAATCTGGTAATATGCTCATTTCATGCCTGGATAGTCCTACTGCATAATATGTAATTTTGACATAAGCTCTAAAGAAAGAAACTTTATGTTTACTGTGGAGATCTGAACATATTGTTGGCATGAAATAAATAATCAATATTGCTAACAGCCAAAATTTAGGCAATGTGCTCTCAATTAAATACATTGGTCTCTGTTGATTGGCACAAATGCCATTAATAAACATATTCTTAAGTACAATATTGGGTTTCCTATATTGTTGTCCTGCAACACATATAAACCCAAATTAGGATTTTAAAGGCTATTATCATTTGATCTATATTAATTTATCAATAATAGCAAGGTACACTGGTATATAGCATGGGAACATATAACTGGAGCAGTTGACAATTCTTAAATACAGAGAATTCTTCCTAAATTGGTTCTTGTCTTACATAAACAATATAAAAAAGAATTAAACCCTCACAGAAAGACAGCAATAAAAAAATGACCTGGTTTTCTGTGCCCAAGTTCCCAGTACTTCGCAGAGCATAAGTTAAAAGTCTCAGCTTTTCCACCGTGCAATTCAGAGAATGTGGTGGGAACAGAATGTGAAGGCAACTCAGCTGGAAAATATCTTAGATGAAATATTTTTGTCGAGCACTTTTCTCATGTGAATTTGCCTCCAGTTTGGTGTATACCAGTCACCAGAACATGGCATTCATTTTACTTCATGTCTTGAGGCCTTTTTTTTAAATCAACATATCGCTGCATAAGCCTGCAGAACAAAAGCAGAAACCAAAGCAACCATGTTTAGCAAGAGCTGTATCTCTTAGGAGATCAATAGACAAGAGTCAAATTTCAGTATCCTCAAAGGTCCTTTCCTGTGATAAAGTGGCAATAAGGAAAACTCCTTAAGGCTCTCTGCCTAGTTTGGCTTTTTTCTCAACATCAGATTCATTATTACCGGCAAAGACATTTCTATTTTTTAAAGATGCATGTCAAGTTTGATAGCTTTTATTCAAAGTGAATAATAACAATCTAAATATTAAAAGCATGTTTTCCCCCAGATGTGCTGATGTCTCAATAGGTTCCTTTTTAAATCAAGGAAAACAAAGCACACACAACTGCTTATCAGATTTCCAGCTTGTAAAACTGATGTCCCGGACAAAACAGCAGCTTATCCAGTAGGTGTTATCTTATAAAAAATATTTCATATACACAAAAAAAAGAAAGTTAAGGGACCATATGAAAATGTGATTACAGGAAAACAATCAATTTAGAAATTAATTAACTCCTTAAATGAGGAAACAAACCAAAAAATTAGGTTACCTTAACCCTATTAAAAGTTTACATTCCAGAGCAGTGGTTCTCAATTGCACTCAGAGTTAATTATTCTGGGATAGGGCCCAGGTATCAGGATTTTTTTTAAGCTCCATAGGTGATTCTAACATGCAGCCAGAAATGGGGATCAGTGTATTACTTTAATAAGAAAAACTAAAATGGAATATTAAATCTAAGTCCAAATTATTTCTCAGAATATAGCAACAAACCCAAAAGGAAAAAAAAATTTAAAGTGTCTTTAAAATCTGTGTTCATCCAAATTGCCATTTAACTTTAACACTGATCAGCAACCAATCATGTTTCTGTAGAGATGAATCTTCCAAAGCATGGCCAGTACCTTCCAACCCACCACAATCTCATAAACACCCTTTCACAGAGTACTAAAGAACTTTTTTCTCTCATTTGTTGCTGTTCTAGCAGGACTGACTCTGGCTTCAAAATCTGGAGATCACACAGACACAGAGGAGACAATCATTAACTGCTCGTTTATCATGATGATATTGGTACAAGCCTAGAAGCACTTCCTAAAAGATTAGCCCGCAAAAAGGAACAGTCATCCCTACTGAAAATTTAAGATTTTATAATTACTTGAGATAACAGAATCCTTTGCTTGCTCAAACACCCAGAATTTCTCATTTTTGTTGTTGTTCACCTGCTAAGGCGTATACAGCCCCTGGCAACCCCATGGACTGCAGCATGCCAGGCTTCCCTGTCCTTCACTATCTCCCAGAGCTTGCTCAAACTCATGTCCATTGAATCGGTGATGCCATCCAACCATCTCATCCTCTGTTGCTCCCTTCTCCTTCTGCCCTCAATCTTTCCCAACATCAGGGTCTTTTCCAAAAACTCAGCTCTTTGCATCAGCTAGCCAAAGTATTGGAGCTTTAGCTTCAGCATCAGTCCTTCCAGTGAATATTCAGGATTGATTTCTTCCAAGGCCAACTGTTGAAAGACCAAAAAGTGAGTGGTGGCCCAATTCCTGGAAATCTCCACTTCTTCCCCAAAATAGTTGGAATAATCCTCCCATTCATTAGCCTCTGAAATTACCCAGCCGATAAAAGCTAACCACATAGTATTTCAAGGTGGCACTCACCCTCTGCAATGGCCCACACTCCCTGTGTGGAATGTTTCTTTCTGAATAAACCCACTTCTTACCTATCACCTTGTCTCTCACTAAATTCTTTCTGCAATGAGGCATCAAGAACTTGAGCTTCTTTAGGTCCTGAAACCAGGTCTGTGATTTCAGTTGGAAGACCATGGACTTTGCCTGGGTTTGAGTCCCAGCCATGTGGGTTCAAGTCCCAATCTCAGGGAAGCGGTTTCAGAATCCGTACTATAAAACTTCTCACTACTACCTCCAGGTTGGGACACACAATTTTGAAGGCATTAGATCTCTGTACCTCCCTTTGTCTGGCGAAGCAATAAAGGTATTATTTTCTACTTCACCCAAAACTGTCTCTGAGATTTAATTCAGTGTCAGTGTACAGAGGCCATATTTGGCTTTAATAATAATAATAACCTGATTAAAGGTCAAAAGGCCTGGATAGGCACTTTCAAAAGAAGACATACAAATGGCCAATAGGCATATGAAACAATTATGAGGGAAATGCAAATCAAAATGAAAAATCACCACACATTAGGATGACTATTATTTTTTTAAAAAGAAAGGAAAAAAGGGTGAGTGTTGACAAGGTGGAGGGATTTGAGAAATTGGAGCTCTTGTACACTGTCAGTGGGAACGTGTAATAAAATGGTACAGCTACAATGGAAAACAACCTTCACTTCTGATAAAAAGCCTATCATTTATGTGATCACAAAAAGAAAAGAAAAGAAAAAGTTGACTGGAAACAAATTTCTTCTTTATATCTAATTTTAGAATTTATAAATAATTTTTCTTCAAATTAGCCAGAAAATACATTGTCCACTGTTGTTCCTTTTCCACACAGAAATAAGAATACTGCCTCTTCAACATGGGATCCATGTGACTCATAAACATAAGCTAGTGTCAAACTCTATCTTCAGACAAAGATTACTATAATTAAATAGATGAGCACAATGAGGGGTGCTGAGAAGAAGCCTTAATTTTGAGTATTTGTCAATTTCCAACTTGTAAATACTCTCATCATGGCAGAGTGCAAGCTGCAACGTGATGTCAACCAGCTAGCAAAATTCCTGAAAATGTAACAGTTGGCTTTGGTGAGCTGATACATGTGGACTTCAGCACACCACTGCCTAGTAATGTCTATTTATTTTACCTATTTCCTGTTGTATTGGTGTTAAAAACTTGATCCCATAGAAGTAATCATTATCTCCTCACAAGTGTCAGAACATACTGAGATTACATTTTACAGGAGATATGACCTGGAAAAATTCTCCAGTCAAAATTTATACCCTTTATTTTATGCCATTTGCCCCATTTCTAGTCCCTCACAGGAATCATATCAGCAATAAGATTCCTTTACTCTTAAGATAAATTTAACTCCACAGTTTCAATTTAGGCATGGTTTTCTGGTACAGTAAAGCCCCCACATATGAACCTTCATGTTTCAAGCTTTCACAGATGCAAACATGCATGTGCATGTCCAGTCACGTAAGTTAGTTCCCATATCTGGTGTACGTTGCCACGTGTGTGCGTCCTCTACAAGAGGTTGGGCTTTTGCTTACTTTACTGTACTGTAATATTTAAACTAGTTTCTTCATTTTTTATTTTTATGCATTATTTGTACAAAAAGTATTAAAAACTTATTACAGTATATATCCAGTTATGTTAGTTGGGTACCTAGGCTAACTTTGTTGGACTTATGAACAAATTGGACTTATGAAGACACTCTGGAACAAAACTTGCTTGTATAGAGGGGACTTAAATGTCTTATATTGTACCAAAAATTGTTAGATTTCTAATCCTACCTCTGCAGCGCCAAGAATTTTGTAGCCCTGAGGGAACAACCACAAAGCCCATGTATACATTTAGAGTTCAATTCAGTCAGTGTATCCGACTCTTTGTGACCCCATGGACTGCAGCATGCCAGGCATCCGTCCATCACCAACTCCTGGAGCTTGCTTAAACTCATATCCATCAAGTCAGTGATGCCATCCAACCATCTCATCCTCTGTCATCCCCTTATCCTCCTGCTTTCAGTCTTTCCCAGCATCAAGGTATTTTCTGATAAATCAATTCTATGCATCAGGTGGCTAAAGTATTCGAGCTTCAGCTTCAGCATCAATCCTTCCAATGAATATTCAGGACTGATTTCCTTTAGGATTGACTGGTTTGATCTCCTTGCAGTCCAAGGGATTCTCAAGAGTCTTCTCCAATAATACTGTTCAAAAGCGTCAATTCTTTGGTGCTCAGCTTTCTTTATGATCCAACTCTCATGTCAATATATGACTACTGGAAAAACTGTAGCTTTGAATATACAGATCTTTGTCAGCAAAGTATGTCTCTGCTTTTTAATATGCTGTCTAGGTTTGTCATAGCTTTTCTTCCAAGGAGCAAGTGTGTCTTTTAATTTTATAGCTGCAGTCATCATCTGCAGTGATTGCGAAGCTCAAGAAAAAAAAGTCTATCACTGTTTCCATTGTCTCCCCATCTATTTGCCATGAGGTGATGAGACTGGATGCCATGATCTTTGTTTTTTTGAATGTTGAATTTTAAGCCAGCTTTTTCATTCTCCTCTTTCACTTTCATCAAGAGGCTCTTTAGTTGGGCTCCTTTTTCCTTTTCCTTCCTTCCTCTTTAGTTGGGCTCTTTAGTTGGGCTCTTTAGTTGGCTCTTTTTTCCTTTTCACTTTCTGCCATAAGGGTGCTGTCATCTGCATATCTGGGGTTATTGATATTTCTCCCGGCAATCTTGATTCCAGCTTGTGCTTCATTCAGCCCGGCATTTCTCATGATATACTCTGTATATAAGTTAAATAAGCAGGATGACAATATACAGCCTCGATGTACTCCTTTCCCAATTTAGAACCGGTCTGTTGTTCTACGTCTGGTTCTAACTGTTGCTTCTTGACCTGCATACAGGTTTCTCAAGAGGCAGGTAAGGTGATCTGGTATTCCCATCTCTTTATGAATTTTCCACAGTTTGTTGTGATCCATACAGTCAAAGGCTTTAGTGTAGTCAATGAAGCAGATGTTTTTGTCGAATTCTCTTCCTTTTTCTATGAGTCCATGGATGTTGGTAATTTGATCTCTGGCTCCTCTGCTTTTTCTAAATCCAGCTTGAACATCTGGAAGTTCTTGGTTCACGTACTATTGAAGCCTGGCTTGGAGAATTTTGAGCATTACTTTGCTAGTGTGTGAGATGATTGCACTGTGCAGTAGTTTGAACATTTTTTGACATTGCCTTTATTTGGGATTGGAGTGAAAACTGACTTTTTCCAGTCCTATGATCACTACTGAGCTCTCCAAATTTGCTGGCGTATTGAGTGCAGCACTTTCACAGCATCATCTTTTAGGTTTTGAAATATATACATTTTCAGAGCACCATTAATGAACAAGGTACTCTCCATCAAGAAAAGGTAGTGCTATTCTCATGGTAGAAAGTACTGGAATGTCATTTCAGAATTTCTCATTAGGAATTACAAATGACAGAAGGATATTCTGTAACATAAATTACAATACACATAAATTATATTTAATGTTAATAACTAAATATTTGTCTATATAAATATTATGTATTTATATGATAAAATAAACCACAATTTTAATAAATTGTTTTGGAAGTCAGGAAAGAACTCTTCGGATCTTCTGCAGGTTCAGCCCATTCTCAGTAATGGAGGAACCCCAAGAAATGGGGAAGACAAAAGAGGAACATTTAATATTTGTTAGTTTCTGAGGTTTGGTTGTAATTAGTCATTCTATTGATCTTTCAATGTACTTTTCTGGGTCTTCCCAAGAGGGGTACAAAAACTGGGAGGTAAGAAGAGAAAGGTGTTTTTACATGGTTTTTAGATAACTTCTTGGCCATTCGTTCCCTACCAAATACAACTAGTTATGGTAGGAGTGCATCATTCATTTAGTGTAACAGGAAAGAAATAATGAAGGAAGAGACTACCACTCAACTGTATAGGAAATAACAATGACTTTATTGCCCAGGCTAAGAAAGGGCAAAACATAGTTTTTGAACAAAGCAAAACATTGATCTTGCATTGGGTTTGGAGGAAACATGGAGTTCATGGATTGGCTGAATTTTAGAAATGGAGTGTATAAGTACTGACCGATTTTCAGTGTGGAGTTTAGTGACTGGCTGGTTGTCAAAAGTGTAGGTACCAGGGCAAGAATGCTAGTGAATATTTGGGAAGAATTCAGAACTAGTTTTGTAGTACTTTGTCAAAAACTTGGGACTAAGACCCAAAAAAAACTCATTCTTTCACTTCCTTTGACAAATTTGAAGAATAAAATTTTTAAGTCTCAGAAAAATATCAGGAATGGTGATACAGTCAAGTGTAGAATCCTTATAGATGATACTTTCCTAGTATATTTTATGAGAAAATACATATTGTCTTAAGGAATAATTTTTACTTCATTAATAAATACAATTACTATTTACTAATATAATAATGTGTTATGTTTTATATTGAGTTAATCATCAAATCTCTAACAGTTTAACTATTGATTAAGTCTAACTTTAATGGTGAGAGAATAAATCTGATCTGAACAACTAAAAATGCTAAAATATGAACTACTGCACATGATAGTTGGAGAATTTTTTATGTTCCATGATTATCTACTTTCAATAATAGAAATTTAGGAATCAGCTGGATCTGTTCAAAATCTAACTCTGTCATTTACTAGATGTGTAACTATAGAAAAATTAGACACTTTTTAAAAGCAAAATATAGCAATAACTTACAATGTTGTCAGAAGCAATATGCAGAAAAAATGCTGTCTCTTATACACATCTAAAGATGTATAATGTTCTATGTCATTGCATCTACAAAAATTGCTGCTGAATAATAATGATAGTAACAAATTTGTTTTAACAATAATAAGAACATCATTTAAATCCTGAATTTTTTTTTTTGCAATATATTTCTGTCATTTTATATGTAGTCTTTATTTTCTCCTCAATTGACTTTACAAGTTGAGATGGAAGTTTTATCACTTTCAGGACATTTAATGATTTCCATCTATGCTTTAATCACACCTAATTTATGAGATCCACACTTATTAAGAATAGTAATAATGCTTTCATTTTCTATTTCCACAAAGTGGTCAGAGAAAATAAAATAAAATATTCAAAGCATTGCACTATTGCTAAGGACAGCAATAGTGCCCAATTCAAATCACTAGCCGGGAGGCACAAGTGCCAATGCAATTCTCAAACTATCTACTTGTCAACTCAAGTGAGAATGATGCTATTTCTCGTGGAAGAGATGCTGTACTAATATAGTAGCCATTAGCCACATGGGGCTGTTTAAAATTTAATTTAAGATTGTCAACATAAATAAATTTTAAGTTCGATTCTTCAGTCTCATTAGCCATACTTCAAATTATCAATAGCTACATGTGGCTAGTGGCTACAACACTGGGCAATGTAGAGACTATTTCCAACATCACAGGAAAAAATCAGTTAGCACTGGTCTAGACACCTTTCCTTGTGTAAGGTTTAAAAATGCAAATATTTTCTGAATCCTGTCAATTCTTCTTTCATTATATTTCATTCCTTTCTCTCCGTGCTTACAACTATTTATCACCTTCCAAGTTCAGGATTCTCATGATTTAGCTTTTATAATAATCTATAAATAGTCTCACTGTTTCTAGTCTTTTCCCCGGCTAATCCATCCTGTAACACAAATGATTAATTTTTCCAAAGCAGGGGCTTTTTCCTCATCCAAAAACTTCAGAATATTTACATTGACTATAGTATTGTTGTTGTTGTGTTACTAAGTCGTGTCCAACTCTTTGCAACTCCACGAACTGTAGCCTGTCAGGTTCCTCTGTCCATGGAATTTCCCAGGCAAGAATACTGGAATGTGTAGCCACTCCCTTCTCCAGGGGATCTTCCTGACCCAAGGATTGAACCCTCATCTTATGCATTGGCAGGTGGATTCTTTGCCACTGAAACACCATGGAGCCCTGACTATAGTATACTTGCCATAAAAAGTGTTTAGTTCCAAAGGCTCTTCCACCAACTGGCTTCATTCCTTCTCCTACAAAGTGATTCCCAAAACTACACAAGTCCTCTGTTCCATCACAAACACCAGCTCATTATTCCTTAGCTATGCTTTGCTGGTTCCCACTTTTGCTCAAGATTTTATTCCCCACACTTAAATGTTATGCATAATCTTATCATATCCACTTTAAGCCTCATTTCATCCTTATAGTTGAATTTGATTGCCTCACAACTAATAATCCATGCTAGTGCTCTCTTCTCTATAACTCTGATAGAGCACATTGACTATCATATTTTATAACATTCATCATAACTACTGTTACTTACCTTTAAGGAGTTTAAATTTTTTTTTTTT
>SJYT01048351.1:36004-76605 GCA_006410635.1 Cephalophus harveyi | reverse complement strand
AAAGACTCTGATGCTGGGAGGGATTGGGGGCAGGAGGAGAAGGGGACGACCGAGGATGAGATGGCTGGATGGCATCACGGACTCGATGGACGTGAGTCTGAGTGAACTCCGGGAGATGGTGATGGACAGGGAGGCCTGGCGTGCTGCGATTCATGGGGTCGCAGAGAGTCAGACATGACTGAGCGACTGAACTGAACTGAACTGAAGTAAATTGTTCAAGGTTAAAGCTAAGAAATAGAAAATCAGAGAGTTTAAAACAAAGCAACATCGAAAGTTCATGATCTATAGCTCAATGAAATAACTCCTTCAAGAAAGGACCTATGCTTTTTCCTTCAGAGCCTGTAGTTTGTAAAAGTACTCATGGTACATAATTAAAAGTTACCTCTATGATTTCTATCTTCTTCTGTCCTTTAAAACGTGATCACAAGGACAAGTTTTACCCTTCTCATTGGATTGAAAGTTAGGCAGCCTCAGGGCTGTCTAATCTCTTGTTGGTAAAAGAAATTCCTTTTAACCGTCCCAAGTGGCAGATGACACTGTGGTAAAGAATCCGCCTGCCTGTGCAAGAGACGCCAAGAGACATGGGTTTGATCCCTAGGTTGGGGAGGTCCCCTGGGCTAGGAAGTGGCAACCCATTCTAGTGTTCTTGTCTGGAAAGTTCCATGGACAGAGGACCCTGGTGGGCTACAGTCCATGGAATCACAAAGAATCAGATTGAGGACACACACACACGGTCACTTTAGCCCTTCATTCAGAAATTACTATATTTAATCCAGTACATTAATTAACCCTTCAAACTTCATTCACAAGTAAGACTCTCTCTACTGCTCTCCAGCAAAGCCTGGTGGCAGATAGGCCACCTGCCTTCAAGACTGAGGTGTGGTCTATTTATTTTCTTTCCCTTTTTTTTTTTTTTTTTTTCCCCCCCTTACTCAATAGCTGCTGTCTCTTGACTTTCCAGGATAAAACAGTAGGTGAGAGGAAAGAGAGGTAGATGAGATAGGAAAGCTCTTCCCTCATTGAATTATCATGAAAAGGTACCATGAAATGTTCTCTAGGCCTGGCAGACTCTTTCTTTCATGGGCATTTTTGCGGATTCTTTGGCGAGTTTCATGCTGGGCACCTGCACATGCAATTCTCTGACTGCCAGTGCTGGCCGCTCCTAATCATTGTGTAGCCTCTGATCTTAGTGGTGTACCTCTAGGGTCCCCTCACCCTGATACATCATCTTCTTTTGCTGATTCCCTGTTTAACTGACTTCAAGCTATATTCCTACTTAATTTTCCCTATGGCTGCTATTCATGTACTTTGACCCTCTATCTGAGGCACATATAGAAACTTTACAGATATGGTCTTTTCCCTGAAAGCCTGCTTTGACTTACGTGGGCATTAATCAGAGATTTGTCCACTCAGTTCCCAGTTGTAAGGAACATACATATCTAGTTCTCTGAGCTGAGCCGCTCTCAACAAGTTTCCAAACCATTCCCATGTTAAGGAGGAATGATGCTCATAGCACTCAGATTTCTCTCCAAAAACTTTATTCACAAAATCCTGCTCTGTCCCCACTTTCTTGGTTCCTCAACATGGATTTCAGAGTCATCTCCCTGGTTCTCAGATAGGGCATCAAAATCATAGTTTGTTCTTGAACGTAGCCCCAATTTCTTCATGCCTCAGCCAACTAAAAGAGGAAGAGTCCCATCTCAGCATCTTGTTGTGCTTATTAAAGGACTATTAACTTGGAATATAATCTCTGTCCTGGGTGACAGATTATATTGATCACAAAGTGACCAGTTTTGCTCTAAAATATCCATTTTCTATACACTTACTAACTCTGCATCCTTTCAGTTTCCAACTAATTTTTTTCCACGATGACATCATTTCTTCAGTTTTCTCATCACTCATCACTTTCAGAATCAAGTACTAAATTATATATTGTTTTAATTTCCATCGCAAGTGTCACTCTTGGCTTTTTCCTCATTTTTCTCTTTTTACCTAGGAAATATTGTTCAGTAATATTCCTCACTTCCAACCATTTTGAGTCAGAATAAACAAAAAATAGATATTGCTTTCCCTCTGTCTTTAATTCCAGACAAATTGCGAGTCTTATTGCAAGTAGTAATCTTCACTCATCCAGTTGTCTTTCACAAACAGAGCAAAGCAGAATCTGCTCCTAAGTTAAACAAAAAGCAGAAATCAGAATGTCAAATTATAATTGGCATATCCCAGACATAATCAATATTGCCTTTTGCAAGTTCCTCCCACAGTTAAAGCAAATCCTGGTTAGCGCTGGCCAAATCTTGACTAATTTGGCTTCAAGTTATTACCATACTTAATATCTCAGAATCAACACTGGTGACTAAGATAAAGTGAACTACAAGAAATGATCAGTCTTCAATGCAAAAACTTTTTCACTTTGTGCCAACTATTGCGGGTGCACCTGTTTTATGTTCAGAGTGGGAAGAAAATCAAAAAAGACGTGGCCAATTTTGAAAGAGACACAATGTTTTCAATGCCTCAAAATAGCTCAAATACATAGCATTGCTTCTACTACTTATTCAAACTACAAGGCTGATTAAGCATATGCATAGTGGAGGCATGCAAATAAAAAATTACCTGCTCAAGTCCCACCTTACTCTCCCAGGTTCCAGTTCCTTATCTAAGAATGGTATTGCATCAAGTAAGGGGCAGAGAGAAACCAGCAGTTCAGGGCTACATACGGGGAAGCAATCAATATTTCTGGTGTTGCATTTGTGGATGGCTCTAGAAATAATCTAACCCAGCCCCTATTTTTCAGAGAGAGACCTCCAGTCTTAGTTCAATGCTGTGCTGGCTAAGCTAACAAAAAAATACAATAAAAGTACTGTGATTTGACTCCTAGGATACTGAGAAGAAATTGAATTTATATTAACTAGAGTCAGATTTTTACCAAAGTCATAATTCAAGAACCATGAAAGGGCTCAGAAAGGGTGATAAGAAGATATTTTAAAGGATTATTAATACAAGTAAACCAATATCAATTGGAAAGCCCTCACTGGGGACATAGAAATATGAAGAGTCACAATCTAGATTCGTTCCTTCAAACAACTTTGTGGGTGCCATAGGTTCTACCAGGATTCAAGACAAAATATAGGGTGAAATGCATGGGTGAATACCAAGACTCACATCTGTGCAGAATCAGGTATAGACTGTGAGGGACAAGATGAGAGTCAGGACATGGATCAACCCTTAATGAATGAGCATGCTGTAATGAGACTGATGCTGATTCATAACTGAGCCTAAATCCCTGGGAGGAAAAGATATCCAGGGTTTTACTACAAATAACTAAAGACTTAAACCAAGTTCAAGAGTCAAAGTATGTACCAAAGAAGTAAAGGACAGTAAGTGGTTAGAAATCCAGGTGGGTAACATTGCATAAATCCAAAGAAGATCCTAATCTCCCATTAAGCAAAACAGTGAAGAATGCAATGATGCAGTACTTCATTGAAGAGTGAATATACGTTATGTTGTATCGATATTTTTCTCCTGGTCAAAAATTTTATTTCATTTAATATCCAAGGGTAGATTTTTTTTTGGAGTTGTAACAGTGACATTTTAAATAACTCACCAATAGTTTCTAAAACTATTAGGTCATACTTTTGGGAGCAACTTATCTACAAATTATATTCCAAGTCAATGCAATGCAATACAAAAATAATTTTTAAAAAACTATCTGTGACAAGGTAAAAAGGATACAATAATGAAGAAAACATAGGACTTGCCCTCACGAAACTCAGTGTGACACTGAAAATATCCAAGCAATTAAAAATGTGGTGAGTGTTAGGAAATAAATGCTATGAGAGTACTACAATAGGAATTCAATCTAATATGTGGAGTCAGGAGAGGTGTCCTTGACAAAGTGACATCTCAGCTGAGATCTAGAGAGTGAGTAGAAGTTTGCCAGGTAGAGATTTGAAAATGTGTGTTTTTTTTTTTTTTTTTTTTGTTTATCCCCATGACTAGAGAGGTTCGACTGGCACTCACAGGATAACCACCCACTGACCAAATTGTGAGAAATAACCCATCATTGTTTTAAGCCATTTAGTTTTGGGGTATTTTGTTGTTTTGCTTCCACATGGCCTAGTCAAGGGGCTGATGAGCTAAAAACGGCCTTCCAATCATCCTGACACATTACTGACATCAAAGCCTGCTTTTCTACACTTTTTCAGACTAAAAACTATAAGGGTCCATGATTGGACCCTGCATTTAATTATTTTGTTGCTACAGTAATGGAGGGTGCTATCAGCATTTAAGTGAATGGGGCACAGGGATGCTATGTACCTTGCATGATGTGAAATTATTCAGCAACTCTTTTGACTTCAGAATATCATGCCAGACATTCAATCGGGGGAAAATCTGAGCCTACAACTTAAGTTTCTTTTACATATAAACACAAAGTATGCTTTACACTGTTTTGATCTCAGTGATATTTGAGGAATGTAACTACTATGGAAAGTGAGAGAAGATTGCATTTTATTTTGTTTGAAAGTATACCTGTAGTTGTTCATCATTCTGAAAAATCACATCACTGACAGCAACACCACTCATGGTATCTGGGCTGCTGGTATAACACAACTCTGTCAGTTTGCATTTGTGCATCAAATCCACAGGGATTCTTTAAACAGGGGCGCACATCTGACGACCTCATTATATCTTCCACTGTCACTTTGCCAGAACATTTACAGATGGGAATACATACTGTTTTAGTATTCATCTTTTTATTTATTTTTACTTTATATACAAGTTATAGTATTATTGATTTTATATTAACTGTGGAGCTTATTTCAGGAAAGTAGAGATGACATTATCAAATATATTATAAAAAGAGAACTTTGACTTGGAGACAATCGAGCTTGGAAAGAAAAATATATCCACTGTAGCCCATCAAATTCTTGTAAGCATTTTAAAATGTTGCCGTTTTAAAAGAAGATGATACCTTTGGATCCAATAGACAACTCCTTTGGACTGATTTTAAATGTCTAATGTTTGCAGGCAATCATAATGGATAGAGTTACTGAGTATCATGCATATGTTTCATAGTTTGAGTAACTTTCTCAACAGTTTGGCCCTATTTCACCCCCAAACCAAGGTCAGAATCACTTGTATAAGATATCTCTGGTCACTACTGCATCCCAGTCTTACTCTGCCATGGTTTCAATTGATTCTTCCATGGAACATCAAAATGGTCTTCTTTGAATTCAGACATGGATCAGCATCAGGACTATACTCTGTGCATTTAAGTTCCCTGAATTAACTTTTCTTGCTTTTCCTTATTTCATTTTCCATCTTTACTAACGACTTTATTATCAATTATCCTTATAAAATTCTAAGTGATATATTCCTTGTATCATGAATTTTCTGACACTCTTACAATTTCTACACTCCTCTCAACACAATCCTCTGAGTCTTTCAGTCTTCTTTCTTGGTCACTAAATCTTAACTCAATGAGTCTCTAAAGCAGGTACACATCTCCTGATTATTTTGCCTCCTCCTACAAAAAATACCTGTAAATAGCAGGCCATGTAGAGTTCTGTTGAATTTTGTTATGCCAGACTCATCCAGAAAAAAAAAAAGTGGGAGCTTTTGTATAACCTTGAGTTTTTGCATAATTTAGGCAAATCACTTAACCTCTACTTGCCTTAATATCTTGATATGTTAACTGAGGTTAATAAGAGAAAACTAATCTCAGAGTTGCGAGAATAAAATGAACTAATACAAATTAAGCAATTAAAACAGTGTTTACACATAGTGAACACTACATATTATTATTAATACACACAATTTCGGAAGTTATACTTTACAGTTTAGTTTGGTGTTTAAAGGCAATAATTTTAACTAAGTAAAACACACTAATTCTCACTTAATTAGAAATTTTGCTGATTACACAAATATAAACATACATTATAAAATTCTAGAGCATCCTCCCCGCCCCCACCAGGAGACATAGAAGGATCTGGCCTCTTTCCAAATAGAATTTGCTTCAATACCAGCAGCCCGGGTGAGGCAGTCGGCAACAGTCACTAAGCAGACACGGTCTTGGCCCTTGGCGTTCATTGGGCTTTTGGCCCAACTAAGGCACTGTAAGCCCTCCAATTTGGCAGCAGCATCTGAAGTTCACCCCAGGTTACATGAAATGAAAAACCATACACCAAGCTTTCTAGAAGCTTTGTTCTCTTGGGAAAATGACTCAGCATTCAGGCAGGGGTTCTGTTCATGCCAAATCACCATAGACTTTAAAGCCCAGAGAAGGTAAGAAATCAGTTTAAGGTCTTACCAGCATGAAAATTAATCAGGATTCAATTCTCCCTGCTAGCTCTCAAATCTGTACTTTAATTAGGCTGGTGAGGGAGAACCAGACAATAAACTGAAACTAGTCATGAACCTCATTTCATTAAGCCCCTGGCAAGCTTCCTTATTAGTTGCCTACCCAATGTCCCTTTCTTGACTGATATGCTCATCCAGTTATGCAAATGTCCAAAATAGAATTCTAAGTATATGGTGGGAGTCCCCACATCATATACAACGTTTCATTCTGAGATTCTCAGAAAAGCAGCAGGTATGTCCCAAGCAGTTGGCTGTGGCATTTGAGACTGAGTATGAGAAAGAAACATGAGCACTACAAAAGCAAGAGGACTCGAATCACCACTCTTGGGTGATTCGAGGTTGTTTAAGGAGGAACCGGATCCAGCGTTTCCACCGTGGGCGCTGGGAGAACCTTGGCCTTCAGATAAAGCCAGGCTGAGAGAGAAACACAGGCATGGGTTTCAGCAACAGTAGAATGGCCAATAAAGAGTAGTGAGGGCCAGATGGCAGTCATGGTTTTCAGTAATTGTTTGGAGGAGAAATTTCCTTTTCCAAGCCTTTGGAAAGGAAATTCGGGGCCTACGCAGTAGAACAAAGAAATATAAGAATTCAAACCACAATGAATAAAAAGATGCTGTTCTTACACTCTTCCCCTTTCTTTCTCCCCTCAGTGTCTCTCATTCCTTAACAGGTCTTGATATAAAATTGTATTTTTGTGTGACTTGTGAAATTTGTATTTCTGTCACTCACTAGAAAACAGATTAAATTGCTTTGGTTTGAGGGGTTAGGAATTTTCTTTCTTGTTTTGACTAATGATTATTGGCCCACCACAGAAAAAAAGATACCCATCACTTTGAGCAACTACTTTGCTAAAGCAGTAAATTGTATAGCAGAGTAACCAACTTTTTAAAACAGCATTCAATTTATCTGAAGAAGTGAATTACCATCTTGTGTGGTTTGAAGAGGTGAATTTGTGGTACACATATAATATCTGACTAATGGCAACATGGATACTGTACATGATTAAAAGAAGATCACTCTTTTAGGCATACAAATTACACAACAGCAACCCTTTGGACAATGAATTATTAAACATCCCCTTGCTTAAAACAATGCCCCTTTCCTGAGGAATGACACAATTCCACGCCAGGTTGCACCTTCCAGTCCTCGCTTAGCATACATGGGAGCCCAACACAAATAACATCCTATTTTATAATCTTTACAAGCAACAGAGTGCATTCAAATATCCCATGTCCCTAGGGGCATTGCCCTGCAAAACTCTAGAGAACATCAAGCACATTGGAACATTCTGATGGTCCCCTTGGAGCTGTGCCACAAGGCTCCCCTGCATAGCACTTTCCCAAGGATGGAATTCGCATGCAAGTTTGTACATAAGTAGCAGGGTGGGAGATTTCACACAAGAGAGACCTTCTCCCAAACCCTTCCCAACTACACATTCTTCAGTAAGCATCTGATCTATCAATTCTGCCTATCCATTCAATATCTAGCCCATATCCATAATCTACCAATCAATTATATCTTGAGTCCATCTCCACCCTCTCTTCTGAGGCACCATCTTCCCTTAACTAGACCACTGTTCTCATGTTTCCACTATGTTCCCTCCTCCAGTGTATTTCCCACAAATATTACCATAGTCATCTTCTTGAAGGGCTTCCCAGATGGCTCTTGGGTAAAGAATCCACCTGCAATGCAGGAGACACAGGAGATGCGAGTTCAATCCCTGAGTCAGGAAGATCCCCTGAAGAAGGAAATGGCAACATACTCCAGTACTCTTGCTGAAAAAATTCCGTGGACAGAGGAACCTGGTGGGCTGCAGTCCAAAGGGTCATAAAGAGTCAGAAAACAACTAAGCAACTAAACATACACACAACACAACTTCTTGAAACATAACTCTAATCGTGTCAGTACTTCTTAAAACTTGTCAATGGTTTTCTATTTATCTTAAAATCCTAAATCCCATGGTCAGGAAAATGTCTGCACGGTCTTCTCCCGTCTTCCTCTCTAGTCTCATCTTACATCACCCACTTTCTCTTATTATCCTGCAGGCATATATGCCTTTTTTCAGTTTTGTCAAAGTGCCAAGCTCTTTCCTACCCCAGGACATTTGGATGTGCTGTTACCTTTGCCTAGAATTCTCATCCTCCCAACCTTTCACTTGGTTATTCCAGATCACTCTTCAGGCTTTGACATAATTGCATCTTCCTAGAGAAGCTTCAGGGAGAAGGCAATGGCACCCCACTCCAGCACTCTTGCCTGGAAAATCCCATGGACAGAGGAGCCTGGTAGGCTGCAGTCCATGGGGTCGCTAAGAGTCAGACACGACTGAGCAACTTCACTTTCACTTTTCACTTTCATGCATTGCAGAAGGAAATGGCAACCCACTCCAGTGTTCTTGCCTGGAGAATCTCAGGGACGAGGGAGCCTGGTAGGCTTCCATCTATGGGGCTGCACAGAGTCGGACACAACTGAAGTGACTTAGCAGCAGCAGCAAAGCTTCATAATCTAAACCAGTTCCTGCCATGAGAGGTAATAATCTCTCATCATCTTCTGTGCTTTAAAACTGAATTGATGCTGTTTAGTTGCTAAGACTCTTTAGCGACCCCATGGACTGTAGCCCACCAGGCTCCTCTGTTCATGGGATTTTCCAGGCAAGAATACTGGAGTGGGTTGCCATTTGCTTTTCCAGGAGATCTTCACAACCCAGGAATCAAACCCATGTTTCCCGTGTCTCCTACAGTGGCAGACAGATTATATACCACTGAGCTACCATGGAAGCCTGCTTTACTGAGCACTAATCACAATTCATAATTAGATATTTATTTATATCTTTTATTCAACGCATCTACCTAGGTTGTAAGTATTGCCAAGACAGGTGGATCCACTGCACCTAGCTCAGTGCCTGCCAAGACTGATGAATATCAAGGTGGGTAATGGACTCAGCAAGAGCAGGACTGCATATACGATTTTAGAAATTTTTAGCATATGAAAGTGAAAGTTGCTCAGTCATGTCCGATTCTTTGCGACCCCATGGACTATGCAGTCCATGGAATTCTCTAGGCCAGAATACTGGAGTAAGTAGCCTTTCCCTTCTCCAGGGTATCTTCCCAATCCAGGGATCGAACCTAGGATTCCCACATTGCAGATGGATTCTTTACCAGCTGAGCCACAGGGGAAGCCCAAAAAAAGAAAGCTTAGCAGAGGATGGTTTTGACCCATCAACCTCTGTGTTATGGGCCCAGCACGCTCCTGCTGTGCCACTCTGCTGATAGACATTTTAGCATTTATGAGACATAAAAGTGCTACAAAACATTCCTAGTAAGAAGATAAGATGGCCAAAGACTGAAATCTGGGAATCTCAATCATCCCTATGTGTGGATAGCCTGTGCCCAAGCAAGTGAATTCCCAGCTGCCAAGATGAGAAAGAAATCGTCACATGAAGATGATGGTAGCATTGTGGCAACTGCACTGGAGGCAGCCTTCATGTTGGCAACAGTGATAAAGAGAAATTTTTATTTTTATTGACCCAGCATTTTCTGCACAATTTCAGTAACTTATTTTAATGTCAAACTTTATCACAGTTGAATTCTAACTCTAAGCATATAAACTACAGAACATAAAATCATCCTCTTTGAAAACCATAGACAGTTTTGACAATGTATTTGAAATCATTAACCTCTTAACTCTGGTACAAGTCCATATTCACAAGTATGACAATGATTAAGGTAATGAGTTAATCATTCCCTTCTAGTTACAGTCTTTCTTAATTAGTTGATTTAAACTGGGGAGTGGGAGGTGGAAGGGAAAGAATCTTCTGTGGAGTCTATTTTCATAGTGCCAGATAAGATTTCTGAAGGCTCTTTTTTTTTTTGGAAAGATGCAGAAATGTAGACATCTTTTTAATACCATTTATGATTTTTTAAGCTACCAAGTCCTCCTAAGCCGATTACCATATTTTAGCAAAATAAATCACTTGGCAAACACTTTCTACATGCCTGTCCTGCCCTGCAGAGACCATACCCTTAAATTGGGCCCTAAAGGAACAGAAAGAGGCCAAAGGATGTGACATGAGCTTTACAGTCTTGAAAATTTGAAGTTTTCTAGTCACCTAACCAAAAATTAAGGGCCAAGGATCCTATTTTCAGGATCAGCTGCATCCCCTTAGGGCCTTAGTTCACATGTAACACTCTCTTCTCTAATTTTTTTTTTTTAAAAAAAGTGTCAAAATTTAATGTCCCCACATGAATTGGACGAGACCCCACAAATACCCTATCATTACATTTTGCAGATACTGTTCAAATAATATTTTCAGCATTTTAATTTCTCTTTCTCATTTATGATTTAAAGAACTCTCTCAAGTGACCTTAAATAAATGCTAGATGATGAGAGCCTCAAATTTCTTCTCTTCAATAATTTCTCTCTTATCAGTGCACGTGTAAGTTTTAAAATATCTTTGCTCCTTCCCCTGTGTAGTATCATAGTATAAACTGGGATGGTGCATACTTGTTCCGTACCTTTGGCGTTCAAGAGTCTTTTTCATTTTACCTCCTAATGTCTGTGGTAAAAAGAAGCAGAAAGGTGAATGAATCAGTAAAAGCAAACCAACCTAAAGAACTTAGAAGATGATACTAGAGATTCATTGAGGCACTTAAGAGAAGTGACTCACACACAAATTCTCTTCCCATTTTCACTCTTTTCTCCCAAAACATTTCTCACTCTCTGTTTCTGTGAGTGTGACTGTTATACATACACTTACATACGCATGTAAGTGGAATCACACAGTATTTGTCCTTCTATGACTGGTTTATTTCACGTAGCATCATGTCCTCCAGGTTCATTCATGTTGTCACAGATGGCAAGATGTACTTCTTTTCTAAGGCTGAATGATAAAAGCAGAAAGCAGAATGGTGCTGACTAGGGTCTGCGAGGAAGGGAAAATGGGGAAGCAGTGTTCAACTGGTAATGTAGTTTCACTTATTCAAGATGAATAATTTCTAGGGATGTGCTGTACGATGTAGTGCCTATTGTTAACATTATTGTGCTGTACATTTAAAATTTATGAAGTGGGTACATACCATAAATTCTCTTACTACAATAATACTGTCTTTAAACTTCTCACTTCCCCTCCCTCCCCTACCACCTCTTGCTCTCTCTTACTCTTTTTATCTTACCTATATCTTCTATTCCTAAAATAAAATCCTTACCAGATTGAATTGATTTTCCTCTTTCCACAACACTTTAGTCAAATTCAAAACATATTTCGATTTAAATACTTTCAGGTTTTGTATTTGTTTTGTTTGTTTGTTTCACTATGCATTAAGTCTCCATAATCCTAAAGTAATCAAAACTGAAACTCCATGACACTATCATTTGGAAGTATAGAAAAGAGAATTTTTTCTTTAGGTTTCTCTGTTGCTGTTGCTAAGTTTCTAAGTCATGTCTGTCTCTTTTGTGACCCCATAGGCTCCTCTGTCCATGGGATTTCCCAAGCAAGAATACTGGAGTAGGTTGCCATTTCCTTCTTTAGGGGATCTTCCCAACCCAGGGATGGACACTCCATCTCCTGTGTCTCCACCAGAGAAGCCCTTAGATTTCCTAGATATCATCTAATTGTTAACAATTTTTACAAATTTATCTTCACTTAAGAAATTAGAATATCAAGTCTTCCTTGGAAGCAGCTTGCCATAATTCTCTCTAGTAAATTTAAGCCATTATAATAAAGAAAGCTTAAAAAAGCAGAAATTTACTAAAAGCCAAATCCTTGCTGAAGAAGGCCAATGATCCCAGGACTTGCACTTGGGTCTGTAGAGAGGTCTCAGTCTATGTTTGGTTTGTAATTAACTCAAATATTGGCCATGGCAATGGGGAGAGGGTCTCGGCATAGCCCTAAGGTGCCTAATAGGATAAAGGAGGAGAAAAAAGAGAGAATGGGGGAAGGAAAAGCAAGTCAAGCACTGACCTGGCAAACTATAATGTCATTTAGTTTCTGATTTGCAGTTTTCTCACATATTCTGAAAAACAAATGTGAAAATTAAATGTAAGAAATTAAGAACATTACTCTGAAAAGTGAATACTACCTAGCACTTTTAACTTTAATATAAATTTTATATTGTTCATACCTTTTATAGTTATTTCAGTTCACTTCAGTTGCTCAGTCATGTCCAACTCTTTGCAACCCCATGAACTGTAGCATGCCAGGCCTCCCTGTCCATCACCAACTCCCAAGTTTACCCAAACTCATAGTTATTTATATGTTAATATTTGTTTTCATCCTATATTGTAAGTTTCTTGAAGACAGGGATCTTGAAGTAGGGCTTGTACGTAACACTCAGGAATCATAATGCACCCAGTACATACATACTTGAATGTGCTGAGAGGAAATAGAATCTATCGTTACTTAAATTTTTAGTGCTGTAAAAAACAACTTAAGTGTTTCATATTGATTTAAAAGGAATTAAATTCATCTGTATTCTAGTAAACTATTTTAAAATGTGCTTCAGAAAATGTTTATAACTTTGCAGAAGTGTTTCTTATTTAGTTGTAATTTAAAAAATTAAAAACAATAGAATATGATAATTCCAGTCTTTATATACATGTGAGATTATGTGTGCTTATGTATTAATATATTTTATATGTATATATGTGTGCATGTGTGTATGAGGGAATGTGTGTGTGTGTGTATGAGGGAATATATGTGTGTGTGTGTGTCTGTATATGAGGGAATGTTTATATGTGTGTATAAAGGAATGTACATGTGTGTGTGTGTGAGGGAATATCTGTGTATGAAGAAATGTATATGTGTGTGTGTATGAAGGAATGTATATGTGTGTGTGTGAGGGAACGTATGTGTGTGTGTATATGAGGAAATATGTGTATGTATGTGTATGATGGAATGTATATGTGTGTGTGTGATAGAATGTGTATTTGTGTGTTTATATAAGGGAATGTATGTGTGTGTGTGAATATGTGTGTGTGTGTGTGAGGGAATGTGTATGTGTGTGTATGAGGGAATGTGTATGTGTGTGTGTATGTGTGTGTATAAGGGAATGAATATGTGGTGTGTGTGTGTATGTGTGTGTGTGGGTGTGTGTATGAAGGAATGTATATGTGTATGTATGTACAAGGGAATGTATATATATGTATGAGGGAAAATATGTGTGTGTATGAGGGAATGTGTGTGTGTGTGAATATGTGTGTGTGTGTGAGGTAATATATATGTGTGTGTGTATGAGGGAATGTATATGTATGTGTATGAGGGAATGTGTATGTGTGTATGTGTGTGTGTGTATGTGTGTGTATGAGGGAATGAATATGTGGTGTGTGTGTGTGTGTGTGTGTACGTGAGGGAATGTATATGTGGTATGTGTATGTGTGTGTGTGTGTGTGTGGGTGTGTGTATGAAGGAATGTATATGTGTATGTATGTACAAGAGAATGTATATATATATGTATGAGGGAAAGTATGTGTGTATGTATGAGGGAATGTGTGTGTGTGTGTGTGTGTGTGTGTGTGTGTGTGTGTGTGCGCGTGCGCATGAAATGAAAGGAAAGAAGCATCTCTGAGCGCCTGAGCAGCCACTTGACGGAAGAGGACTACAACCAGCATGGCTCCCTGTCCTAGTCTATACACTTAATCAGCACCTGTCTCAACACTCGCAAATCAAATCTTTATTGATTTGCAGCCTCACTGCCTCAGAATGTGCTTTTGCAGGCAGAGTGTCTGGAAAGTGGGAGAATTCCGAATGCAAAACACTGGAGGAGAGGCTGGCTCTCCTGGGAAAGAGGTCACAGGGCTTTCCTCTTCCGCTACATTCAAAGGAGGACAATCTTTCAGAAAAGCAACTGCAGCAAAACAAAGAAGACTAGTATAATACATTCAATATGATCCGACAAAGAAGAATAACCCCAATAAATAATCATATGCTAACTCATGAACCTGACTTTATACAGCACAGAGTAAAGGAAATGGCAACCCACTACTGCCTTCTTGCCGAGAAAATCCCATGGACAGAGAAGCCTCATGGGCTACAATCTGTGGGGTTTCAAAGAGTCAGACACAACTGAGCGACTGAGCACTCACTCAAAGAAATAATTTAACAATTATAAATCCATCAGATCAAAATAAGTAGTCAACATTTAGACTAAAATGGGTATTTTTCACACCAGTTTATGCAGTTTGGCCAATTTCACTCTCTAAATCAATCTGTTTAAGCAGATTGATCAATTTCACCACCTAAATTCTTTCCACATGGATGCAGTTTAAGAATGCTACGAGAATAAAAAAAATCGCATGCACACACTCATCTCATAGGTGACTGACCAAAAATGGAATTTCCAACTCAAGATAAAACGAATACAATTACATGAATGGTGGTGGAAGTTGTATTTGTAGTTAAAAGACTGCTCTAAAACATATGATACCTTAGATGTGTGCACAGTTTTTTATAACTGCCCCCAGGCAGCCTTGCTGTAGAAGGTTTAGGGGCAGGTTATCAGAGACTAAGGGAAGCAGCTCTGGGCTAAGAAAGGGACTTTCAGACCACAGCATTCTCACAAGTTCTAAGAAGTCATCCCCAGTGAGAGGGACCACATTCGAAGAGGATTGACAGTTTAGACTGAAAACAGCTTTCAAAGAGACTAATCTTATAAAGTATTGCAAATGAATAAGGGCAACAGGAGTAGGTGTTCACCTGCCAGTCTCCGCCGAACGAGATGAGAGCCTGTCTGTGCTCACACATGCGCTGACTTAAAAAAAAAAAAAAAAATCACATAAAAAACAACATCTTTGCTACAGAGACGTTTTTAACAAGTATTACAGAAAGAGCACCAGCTACCAAAAAGAGTTGCCAGGGCCAGAAGGAGCCATCAATCGAAACAGTTTACATTTCAAAGTTTTTCCAAGAAGAGTGAAAACGTCTCCCCGCCTTGATGGAAAACGGAGGCGCTGTAGTAAAGGTTCTACGTGCTGCCTTCTAAGTCAAGTTCCTTTCTCTCCAGTGGTCCTTTAACCCTTAGGTTTGTGCCAACAGGTAGAGACAGCAGAAGTGTTTTCATCTCCCGGGGCAGGTGCTCTGAGCAGCTTGCTAGGCTGTGGAGTCAGGATAAAAAATCCTCTTCCTTTTACAAGTTTTGTAGAGAAGCACCTGCTTGCTCTCGGGTACTGTTTGAGAGTAATAGGTCACTTGTACTTCCCCCCATCACTTAACAAATAATTATACATATCTGCCTTGGAATGCTTTTTACCCCTGGAGATAATTCAAGAATTGTATTCAAGCTCTTACTTAGCTTCTTTAACAATCTAAAAAATGAATACTAACAATGCTACATTTAATCAGGGTGTTGTGTATTTATTTGTCCCTTTTAAAGAATGAGGTTTTTATTTATTTGTTTGGATGAAAGAAAAAGTTTGCAAGTGTTTCTTTGGCCTCAGGAAAAAAGAATATTTCTTAAATTCAGTAACAATTTTCCAAAGGTCTATAATCTAATGTATACTTTTGCTTCTAGCTTTTAATTTTCTGCCTAATTTTTTCATGACATTTCTAAACACCGTATCTAATTTCCTGAATCTATTAGAATAAATGCTACATACTTGCATTCTTTGTTCTTAGAAGCTAGTCAAATAGAAACACTAATCTAAAAAATTTTTACAGTTAAGACTTGGGGAAGGAAAATAAAAACAGACACTGCCAATCTTTTTTCAAGACTTGGGTCCCATGAAAATAGTTGCTTGTATGTCTCCCTCTCATACGTATGGCCTGGTGTCAACAATCCCTCCACTAGATCCAGTGTCACCACATCTCTTTGACCCACTGGCAATTTGTACAACTGTTGATAAGGATTCAGACACCCTGATAACCCAGCAGCATTGCCATGGCCATTTTCTTAGACTGCAATAGGATAGACTGAATAAAAAATGGAAAAACTGAAAGAACCATTCTCTCTTCTTGTACACACATAGAAATGCTCTTCATTATGATTATAAAAATTACAGTCACTTTCTTAGATTGACCTATTGATATTAATTACACAATAGCCCTAAAAATTATTGCCAATTTCCATGCCAACATTCTTTGTAAATACCAGTGGTTCTCAATGAACTCCTTCTGACCTTCTGGGCGGAGGCTGTCACTGTGCGATGTACGTAATTCTCTCAACACTGATCCATTTCTTCTGTTCCGTGTTGGGGGTCAGGCCAATACTGCAAAGTCAAAGATAATTAGCAGCCCTATCAATAACCAGCTCCACGACTGCAGCCTAAGTGACAGGCCAGAAAAGCTAAGAGAAGAGGCAGAAATATAAAGTAGAAGGGAAGTGCCGGTACATTCTATGGTTCGAGCAGCTGCTATGGACTATCAGCATCACCAGGAGACCTCAATGCATTAGCATAAATTCAAATGACAAATGCACAGTGCTATTCAGAGACTCATTAATTTGCAGTGGGTGCAGTGCTCATGACATATTAGTGCAAAATTCAAATGTCTTTGTAGCAATGTGAATTTAGTTGTGAGACCAAAGTCGCTAAAATGAAAATGTGTGGGTTTTTTAGCAGTTTATTAAATTATGAACTGTGATGACTATATCCGTGCATCTTTTTAAGCAGATGAGGTCCAGCGTGCTCCAGCGGCAAANAGTGCAAAATTCAAATGTCTTTGTAGCAATGTGAATTTAGTTGTGAGACCAAAGTCGCTAAAATGAAAATGTGTGGGTTTTTTAGCAGTTTATTAAATTATGAACTGTGATGACTATATCCGTGCATCTTTTTAAGCAGATGAGGTCCAGCGTGCTCCAGCGGCAAATCGCATGGTTTATGTTGATATTTTCCTGTCAGACAATTTCCAAGCCGCAGATAAGATACTAGACTGTCTGCTTTGCTCTGTTGCATGTGGACTGAGAGCTCCCCCTTCTGGACAAATGACACTGCCACTCTAAAAGAAAGCCGGACTATTTATTGTCTTCTTTTTATGCTTTTAACAACAGGTTCTGATGCAAAAATCTTCAGTGTCCACCTAAAGCCAGAAGAAAGTGATTTGGTATCATCTATTGTAAATGAAAGTATATTAACTCCTCCTAACAAAATGCAGAAAAGCCATCCTCAATTGAAGTCGGTCTTACATAATTTTATATGAAGCTACTCCAAGACCTCATTTAAAAGTATCTTTTTAAAAAATAATTGCCTGACTTATATATACCAAGAATAGAAGCAAAATACAAGATAATAATGAAAATTTTCATATTCATATGCTTTCATGATGCCATAAACAAGCATACAATTATTAGCATTAAATTGAATAAAGAAAAAAGCATGCATATATAGACAGAGCCTTTTAAACAAAGCAACCGAGTATCTATTGTATTCAACTCAGTTGAATGAGATTATGAACATACATAGACAAGGAAAGTCAGATCAGATCACCTGTGCCAAGTGTATCTGGTGGACTAGTTTTTTTTTAATATAAAGAATCTTCTACCAAATTATTTCAAGTTAGTCAAAGTAGATTTATCACTAGTGAGTCTTTTCAAAATAGGCATACCATATACATATATACGTATATATATATAATGATTCAGATTGTTACAACAATGGAATAAAAGGGGTTAACTTTGTCTGCAGTACTGATATAACCCAACCATAGAAAATGTCAACACTTGCACTTCTTAGTATCCAGGGTTCATAGTCTCTTAAAGGAGATCTAGATTCTAGTTTATATGATATAAATATGTTTATATCTAATACTTATAAAGACATAGATTTAGCATTTTACAGTAGAAAGTATAGCTTCCAAGCCATGTAACATACCTTTGAATAAAGTGAAATGCAGGTTACCATTTAACTTGCTTTTAAGAGAATATAAAATCCACAAGTAAAAGTTCAACCTTTGGCCATTTGAACTAATCTCCACTTGGCTACCAGAAGTGTGTTTTAGCAGATCCTTATGTAGAACTAGTACTTCCCTGGTAGCTCAGAGGTTAAAGTGTCTGTCTACAATGTGGAGACCTGGGTTCGATCCCTGGGTCAGGAAAATCCCCTGGAGAAGGAAATGGACTCCAGTATTCTTGCCTGGAGAATCCCATGGACGGAGGAGCCTGGTGGGCTACAGTCCATGGGGTCACAAAGAGTCGGACATGACTGAGCGACTTCACTTTCACTTTTCACTTTATGTAAAACTATGTCTATCACTTTCTAAACTTTGAATAAATTATATAATGTAAAAAGAGGGCTATGTCACACTATGATTGCTTCTAAACTTAATTAGGTACTTTCTGAGTACTCAGTTTATGATGAATTTGGGGAAAGCCATTCCACTAAAAGCTGTGTACTGTTAAATTACATTTTATCATATCATAGATGTTTTGTGTCATCTTCAACAATTAAAAGTAAGATCATTGTCATCTCTCCTACTTACTTGCACTTGAATTGTCTTCAGTAATTTAGCAGGATCATTTTATTTTATAGTCACTGCTACAAGAAAGATACAGAGGTGATGAGGACTGAAAAGGATCACTATATATTACACATGTAGAAGGAGCATATAACCAAGCATTATCAGATTTATCACTATACCTGCATATACAGGCAGTGCTTTTCTCTACCACATTCAGAATACAAGGCTCACAGAATGTTAGGGCTGGAACGGCCTAATGTTAGGGTTAGGATCACTGTTGATCATCATTTTACGAACACAAGAATCTGAGACTCAGAAAAGTTCGGCAAATTTACTAAGAACTAATGGCTAAAAAGTGGTAGAACTGAAAAAAGAAACTCTAGACATTCCTTTCAAACTTGATCACACACATCAGAATCACCTGGAGGGTCTGTTGCAACAGATTGCAGGCCCACACCCAGAGTTTCTGGTTCAGGTATCAGCTGGCTGGAGCAGGAGGGGGAATTCTCATTTCTAGTAAGTCAAGTTCCAGGTGATACTGCTCTTGATGATCTAGGAACCACACTTGGAGAACTACTGGTCTCTCCACCAGTTTTCATAAACAGCTGTTACCTTATTTCCAATAACTTTTCTCATCGTAACGAGCAAAGCAAACTCAGGTTAATACCATTTTACTTGACTGTAATCTCTCTAATAGAAGACTGAGATGATACCTATAGTGTGAAAAACCTGGAAAAAAATTAAAGCAAGATTAAGGAATGTAAAGTCACTAAACACTCAAAAGATTATGGCCATGGAGGTGAATCGTTATCCCAACCAGCCTATCTAAATCTCAAGTTAATATTAAACCACACCCAGTGTAAAAGAGCCAAACAACGCCCTAAAATGTTCCTCTCTTTCCCTCCATCCTCAGAAGTCCCTATGTCATTTATATCCCAAGAATTTCCTACTGCATTTGTCAAGTCATACTAAAGGTGGCTCTGCTTCTGTGATTTCCAAACGGTCCTTTTTCGTTGCCTCTTTACCTATCTGATCACATGTCTATTTTGTGAGTACAAAAGTAATCTCTGAGCTGCAGTTTTCTTAAATCATAACAGAATCTAGTCAGAAGCCAAATACAGGGAAGACAACCTTATTCTCTGCTGCCTTCCCCCACTAGCAATATTTAGACCAACACAGACGTTTACCTTCTTTTCCGCCTCTAAAATAGAATAACAGCTAGAGACCTAATGAATCAAAGTGCAGTTCATCATTGCCTAGAAGGTCTGAGCAAATTTCTGTCACAAGAACCAGAAAGAAAAAGCCTCTGCACAAGGGAACTTGAAACCGCCGTGCTTGAAGCACTGGCTCAGAGGAACAGGAGCATATTCAAGAGGAATTTCACTCAGGCATTTGCCTGTTCCTTAGTCCCCTGTGCAGAAATCAGCAAACCTGTTCAGCACTCTGGTGACACAGTTGTGATATCACTGCCTTTTTTTTTCCTGGTTTGGGGAATGTCTGTGATGAAGGTAATCACCAAAATACTACCACTACCAAAAAAAAGTTTTAAAAATAGTTTCAATTTGGAAAATGAATTTGATGGTGGGAAAGGTTTTAACTATATATATATATAAACCTTCATGTTTTTGTGCTCTCTCTCCCATTTTTATTGGGGTTTACTTCTTTTTCATAGGAGTTTCAATTAAATTATTTTTTTATCAATTTTCCTAAAGAATTGATTTCATGGAATAGGTTTGATTCCAATTCATACCATGAATAAGATCACACTATTCTGAATGTTGAGAATCCTCCCCCCCCACAAAATAACACCCTTATTTCCAAAGTTCTTTGGTAGGCTATTACATTAAAATCTACTTTGATATGTTACTTGAATGTCTATACAAAATAATGTTTCCATTTCAGAATAATTTCAATATAAATGGTTTCTAAACAGATTTTACTCCCTTTGCCAAATATTCACTTTTCTACCATTGTCCCCTTTTTTCAGATAAGCCGCCCAATCACAGAAAAATTAGGTTTGTCATGATTGCAGATGCATCCCGGATATTTCTGGGCTTACCCCCTGCCTAAACCTCCCCTTTATATTCACCGCTATGTCACCTTGGCCTTCTTTTAAAGACTCCAAATCCCAAAATCTTTATTACTCTAGCTGGTTCCTTTCTTGTTTCTTCTTCAGGTATAGATAAAACAGACCTGTTTCCCACAATCCTTGAATGCTTTGAATTTCTGAATTGTAGCAAAGTTTTTTTTTTTTCTAAATTAAACTGAATTATTTAGTGTTTCTATCATCATTATTTAAAAAACACCATGAGTGGCAAACATGGAATTTATTCAGAACAAAAGATGATGAAAATATAATTCCTCTTTACAAGAAAACAGAATACATATTCCTTCAAAAAAATTTTTTTTTAAATGTATTAGTGAGTGCAAGTATTATAACTCAGAGGTTATTTAGCAAAAAGTTTATTAATGTAAATGGCTAAAAGCTAGCCACATGTGAATACTAAAGCAGATAAATAGTACTATATTAATTCCTGTCTCTTATACACATCTAGATGTGTATAAGAGACAGGGGTTGTGAATGTCCTCTCAGATTTAATTTTGTGTAATCCATATGGCCAGGACAGCCATCTAGAACCAAAAGTGAGGATTCTATTCTGACAAACTTGAAAGTAACAGTGAATCAGCTCTGAAGGTCTGTGAGCAGAGAGGAATAATTNCTGATATTTTTAAGACAGTTATCTTACACAGATTCTAGAAATGCAAAAGCAATAAAAATGAATGTATTTTGTCTCATAGAGGAATCTTTTTTAACGAATATGTGAACATTCTCTCTACAATTTAATATGCTGTATCCACCCATAAAATTCTATGAAGAAGTATATTTTTGTGTGTGAGCCAATTGGTAAACTTGATTTTAATAAGAAATCAGTAAAATATGCATATTGAAAATGAAGAGAATACAGGTTTTATCTGTCATTTGTAGTAAGAGCTTATATTTCAGAGCTTAATAATATAATATCTGAATATTATATTTCAGAACTTCCCTGGGGTTTAATAAAGCAGGTACTTTGGTATTGCAGGTAGTTTTGCTTTTCCATCTCTCTTTTTCCTACCTCCAAAGGAAAAAAAAAAATCTCATGACCCTATTTATCTAGGATAAATCTAGTATAGCCTGGACTATACACCACCTAAGCTGACCCAGATCTCCAACTCAACCCACTGTTAATAACTGAGTTTATAAAGCACACATGCCCTGTGAAATTATAGGCTGAACCATTCTCTCTCCATCTCTAACACAAGAAGTATAAAACCAGTTTAGAGTAGCTGGCAATTGCACAGTATTTCAAATTTAAAGAAATACATGTTATGAGGGGGTGGAGTAGGGGTAGGAGTCGTTCTTAACTGTTCTTTTCTTCAACAGAACACTGAACATCTAAAACATGTTCAATCCTGTTAATGCTTGTCAAATATTTCACAGTTAAGCTTTGTTCAGATTTTTTTACTATGAAAAATCAATTTGGTAGATTTCAGATTCTAGAGATAGAAGTGCTGGAAGAGACCTTAAATAACCTTCTTCTACTAGGTTCTATAGGTGAAAAACAGTCCCAAGAAAATTAAGTGACTTGTCCGAGGTTTTGCAAAAAGTCCAGCATAAAACTCAAGTCTGCAGACACCCAGTCCAGCATTTTTCCCACTGCTCTTTTCAACCAATTTTTCTTTAATAATTAAACAATTTCAAGGAGCTATACAATCTGATTTTACAATTAAGATAAAGCAGTCATATTATATCCAGGATTGTGTAGAATTTCACTTGGTGTTTAGTCATTACAGTCAAATAGTATCATTATCTTTCAATTACAGAGATCAATTTCAGTTCATTAGCAAAATAAAGTGCTTGCAGAAGGTCCACATGAATGCTTCAAAGCTGCAATTTTCTGAATGCCAGAAGTGAAATACATTTCATAAAAAAACTAAATTTGACAAAAGCACTTGAGGTTAAACCACAGCGGTGCAAGCCTCACTGCCCTGCTTTATCATAGATCTGCTATAAACGCATGATTCAAAGGTCGGAAAGGGGAAGTACGTGCCATGGCCAACTAATAATTGCCATTTCCCCCTGTTTCTTGGTCTTAGTAGTTTTTTAAGAGAGATTTGGATCATGGGATATTGTGACATGGTTAGAGCATTATGTGCACAGATTCAAGCTATTAATAAAATGATCTACAAACTACACATAAGAAAGACTAGAATAATCTCTAAAACTTACAAAAGGATTACTACATCGTATAGGTAAAAGCAGTAGCCCAAACAATATAGCCATTGGGATGGTGGCAACCATATTAGACTTTCTGAACTCTGAGCCTTAATTGCTACCCAGGGATACCCCAACCAGCTAAGCAAAGCTAAAGCCAAAGGGGTAGCAATGCTATCAAGTCTAAGTTGATGTTCAGTTCAGTCGCTCAGTCGTGTCCGACTCTTTGCGACCCCATGAATCGCAGCACGCCAGGCCTCCCTCTTCATTACCATCTCTCGTAGTTCACTCAGACTCACATCCATCGAGAAGTTGATGTTAGCATCCTCTAAGGTTGTATAGGTGTCTCTTGGAAGAAGTCATTACATAGGTGATAGGTGAAGTCGCTCAGTCGTGTCCGACTCTTTGCGACCCCGTGGACTGTAACCTGCTAGGCTTCTCCGTCCGTGGGATTCTCCAGGCAAGAATACTGGAGTGGATTGCCATTTCCTTCTCCAGGGAATCTTCCCGACCCAGGGTTCAAACCCAGGTCTCCTGCATTGGAGGCAGACACTTTAACCTCTGAGCCACCAGGGAAGCCCATATATATATATATAGAGAGAGAGAGAGAGAGAGGTTTCTCCTTGATAATGTTCAATTATTATGAGGTTACATGAGAGTTCCTAAAATGCTATGGACATGTGAGTGTTAAATTTTCAGATTGTGTAAACCAAAACTATGGCCTTTGGTATTCCAACATATTTTTAACTGTATGTTTCAAAAAAACAAAAACAAGGAAGTGTGGTTCGCTCATACTATGATGTAGCCGCATTAATATCATTGTTAGTGATACTCATGGTATAAGTCAGGATTCTTTCATACATAAACCCTTTTCAGTGTGAATCAACTCTTCATAAATTTGGTTATCCAACTTAAATAATACATGATCTCATCTTCTTAGTGATCATTTGCTTCAAGGGATATAATTTCTGGAATTCTAAATTACTAAAATTTCGAGATGTTCATCTTGCTAAACAGTTAGTTGGTATAGTAGAAAGATCTTTCTGTGTCATACCGGACAAAGGGCTGTGATGGTCATGGAGTCTGACAGCAAGTTAAGGACACAAGTAAGTAAACTGCTTGGTCCTCCAAGCATGCAGTGCTGAACTTTGAGCCAGTCAGGCACATAGAGGCTTGAGCCCATCCCAATTTAACCCAGCAGGGCAAAAGCTATGTGACTGTCCTTGCATGAGGAGCCTGGGGAATGGTTTATCCCAATCACATAATATTGCATTGTGCTGATGTCTCCTATTTTAAAATATCACCACTGAAAGTAGCTGCTACACGTGCAGATGAAAGTGAAAACCCACTGCACAACTCCTGACCTATTTTGCATTTTCCACCTGCAAATCTAGACTTTTGGATTATGACATCTACAAGTACAGGCTTTATACACAAAATCTAGTATTGCTTCTACTCTTGCATACATTATTCCATAAATAAATCTATGAGGAACACTTCTTGTTAAATTGTCCTAAATGCTGCCATTAATTCTTAGAAATTTTTAGCACTTCCTTGTTGTTTCATGATATTTTGCTTAGCATTCTTCATTTATATCTACCTTACAAAGAAAATAGAACTAAAAGAAATACTTCACTATATTTATGTTCTCTTGATTTAGCCTAGAGATGAAGAAAAGTTTCAACTCTGGAGTTTAAAAAACACTGACATAACTAGAAATGAAGAGCCTCTTGATGAAAGTGGAAGAGGAAAGGAAAAAGCTGACTTAAAACTTAACATTCAAAAAATGAAGATCATGTCATCTGGTCCCATCACTTCATGGCAAGTAGATGGGGAAACAATGGAAACAGTGACAAACTTTATTTTCTTGGGTTCCAAAATAACTGCAGATGGTGACTGCAGTCATGAAATTAAAAGACACTTGCTCCTTAGAAGAACAGTTATGACTAACCTGGACAGCATATTAAAAAGCAGAGACTATACCTTGCCAAAAAAGGTCTGTCTAGTCAAAATTTTGGTTTTTCCAGTAGTTATGTACAGATGTGAGAGCTGGACTATAAAGAAAGCTGAGCACCAAAGAACTGATGCTTTTGAACTGTGGTGTTGGAGGACTCTTGAGAGTCCCTTGGACTGCAAGGAGATCAAATCAGTCAATCCTAAAGGAAATCAGTCCTGAATATTCACTGGAAGGTATCATGCTGAAGCTGAAGCTCCCATATTTTGGCCACCTGATGCAAGGAACTGACTCATTCGAAAAGACTCTGATGCTGGGAAAGATTGAAGGCAGGAGAAGGGGATACCAGAGGACGAGATGCTTGGATGGCATCACCAACTACATGGACATGAGTTTAAGTAAGCTCTAGGAATTGGTGATGGACAGGGAGGCCTGGTGTGCTGCAGTCCATGGGGTCACAAAGAGTCAGACATGACTGAGCAACTGAACTTAGCTAGAAAAGAAGCTCTCCATTAAAAAAATAGTGTCTTTACATTAAAAAAAAAAAAAACAGGGTATCTTAAATAGTTTAAATATTCTAAGGGCAAGCACCTAGAAAAGATAATTTCTTAAATTATTTTAATTTTTAATTCTTTAAGTTATGCATTTGCACTAAACTGTAAACATTACAAAGAACTGTAAAGTTCTACTTGATTATCACTCTAACTAATTCAAATCAGCTTCCAAGAGGTAAGCACTGTGACCAGTTAGAAGTGTCCTCTTCTAAACTCTTTCCTATGCATTTACAAAGATATATAGAATAAATGCACAATTGCCTATATATAGAAGGGGGCTTCCCTGGTGGCTCAGACGGTAAAGAATATGTGACCTGGGTTCAATCCCTAGGTCAGAAAGATCCTCTGGAGAAGGGAATGGCTACACACTCCAATATTCTTGCTTAGAGGATTCCATGGACAGCGGCAGTCCATGGGGTCACAAAGGGTCAGACACAAGTGAGCAACACTTTCATTTTTTTTAATATTTTATGTATATTATATATATGTACACACATTTTATATTTATATTTAGAGAGAGAGAGATGGGGGGAGAGAGAGCATCAGGATATATTATTTGCTTGGTTTTACATGAACAGAGAGGAGAAAGCAATGGCAACCCACTCCAGTACTCTTGCCTGGAAAATCCCATGGACGGCGGAGCCTGGTGGGCTGCAGTCCATGGGGTCGCTAAGAGTCAGACATGACTGAGCGACTTCACTTTCACTCTTCACTTTCATGCACTGGAGAAGGAAATGGCAACCCACTCCAGTGTTCTTGCCTGGAGAATCCCAGAGACGGGGGAGCCTGGTGGGCTGCCATCTATGGAGTCACACAGAGTCAGACACGACTAAGTGACTTTGCAGCAGCAGCAGCAGCAGCAGCACATGAATAAAGAGAAGATAACTTTTAATTCTAGGATGGCACAATTTGATTAACTGTTCTGAGCAAAATAAAACATCTCCTTGAAACTACTGGCCTACAAGCCACCACTAAATTTTGCTCCTGAAAAACCATACAAGCAGCAGCATTCCCTGCCTGAGGAAGAAAAGTCTGCTTTAGTAGCACACCATGTCCTTTACCGCGCCCTGATAGACAGCATATATTTAGCTTGAGGCTCATGTACAAACTAGCAATGTTATTCGCCCTCAGCATCCATTATAAAAACTTGTATCTGATGAACCTGAAAGCAAGTTTCTAGACCATACTCCCTCCTGGTCCAGGAACTGACTTTGTTCATCTCCCATTGTCAGGTTTGTTAAATCTGCAACACACACACACTCATACGCATAGCCATGGAAAGAAATCCTATACTGTTCTTTTCTTAGGGGAGAAGAAAACCAGGAAAGTCAATATTCAATACTTGCTGTGGTTATTTAAGCATACTTATGTGTGTGTTTCACCTTGGAGGTTGCTTGATAAAGGATGGGTTTACAGAAAGTTTAAATAAGTGGGTCAATTGCTATAAGACATACAGGGACAACTTTTTTCAACTCTTCTTATTGGGGAGTTGTTCAATTTGATGTTTGATTTTTAAATCAAAGGTTTAAATAAATGCTTGGGAAGTATACTGGATGGCGGTATTTAGCAATCTTGTTTTCTTTACAAAATGTAACACACTAGTGGACTGCATTTTTCCTTGCTTTCTGCCATTAACTCTGAAAATAAGCAAGTTACCGTCCAAATCAGAGCCAAAAACACCACAGGGCTTCTGATTGTGAAGGGACACTTCATGCATAAATGTGGGAAGGGAAAAGGTTGATAAACAGCCAGTTGGGAAGTGTGAAGAAATTATTTTTATTTCGTGGTGTTTTCAGCATGTAGCAAGTGTCTCAGATGTTCAAAAATACATCACTGTGCCTGAAAGTTTACAATCCCAGTAGTAGTTATTATCCAACGTAGTAGATGTGAAACACTTAAAATGGGGACATTCCCTCAGTCCTTCCCTCTTACTCTCCCTTTTTCTCCCTCCCTCTCTTTCTCTACTCCAGTCTAACAGGGTTAAAATGCAGCTTCACAGAAATCAAGCATAGGGACCTTGGAATTTTAATGAATGGGTCCATGAGATGTGGTTCCTTAAAAAATGAAACAGATGCTGCCCTTTTGCTGCTGTTCCCTCTTCCTGGTTATTTTTATTTCTTTCTCAGTCAAAAGAGTCTGGTACTTCAGGGTGATTTTTCTTTGCTAGCCATCTTCTTCCCAACACTGAACACCAAAGCATTATGCTCAGGCCTCAAGGTTTACAAGGATAGTGTTTGAACAAAACTGCAGTGGAAAAAAAAGAACTTGAACAAATTACAATCTGCACCTCATTGTTGATCCCATAGAATTTTTATTATTTTTTTTTTTTACTTTACAATATTGTATTGGTTTTGCCACACATCAACATGAATCTTTTTTTAATTACACATAAATACACAGAGAGAGATGTACACGGAAACACACACACACAACATGACCAGCCTGGGTCTCCGAAATGATAAAAATATTATCTGACCACCAAAGTGCCAACCTCCAACTTCTTTGCAAGATTTCCAGTGTGTGATACACATGTTCTGTCTATATGAAACATTACCTGTGCTAGTTTTGCTCATTAGTTCATTCCTCTCGTTGTCATTGCCCTAATCATTCTATTAATCATGATCTTGAATTTTGTAGTATTATTTATAGATTGTAATAGTTTTATAACACAGGAAACATTTGAAATTTAATAAAGCAAAATCATAATTGTATTATTTAATCAATAAAGTTGTGTTGATTGGTTGGAAGTATAAATGGGAAGCTAATTTGTTTTGTGAAATAAATGCCACAATAGAGGAAAGACAAAATTATTCAAAATTCTGTTAATAAAAAGCATCATGAAGAACATTTTCATTTGTTATCGTGGAATAAAGGAATATTGAACTATAATCAGTTGACCACTGTATAATCATGATTATAAATATTTCTTTTATATTCACTTACCCAGAAAGGCTATTTTAAAAGCAAAGAAATTATCACACATGAGCTCAAAAGGATTCACCTATGATCAATCTGTTGCATGAACATTCAGAAATGCAGAGTTAAAACTTTTGTGAAGCTAGGAAGCAATTTAAAATCACCATCTAATCATAAGAGGTAGTGATTGAATGGGTAACTCATCTAGGTGTTCTGTATCAGTTTATTAGGTGAAAAACAAGAAAATCCAGAATAAAACTCATTTCTTAGACTCTCCTTCCAAAAAGAACCGAAGTAAATCACCAAATTTCCAATTTAACTTTGGAAGCTAGTCAACCCTCTGTTTAAACTTCTGAAATATTGGTAAAATAGAATCACAGATTCCTATCTGCTAGCTTTCTAAAGACATGTGGTTCCTCTGTTCCTATGCAAAGAAAAAGTCTATTTCTAGTAAATAAAACATTTCATGGGCAGGAAACAATAAAAATGATTTTATAAGGATAAAATAATACTTCTAAGGGGAGAAAAGTGGCAATGTGCTTATACTGTCTATTTTAAGATACTTTCTTTTTATATTAGCAATTTCCTATCAAAACAAGGAAATAAACTGTTCTTAAGATATTGAAAGAACAGCCACTGAAAGATATTGATGTTTGACAAATGTAAAATAAAAAATATAGTTATCTCTCCTTCTGTAAATTTTGAGGATTGCTAAACTCAAAATAAACCTCAGAAATAAGACTCAGTAGCATCAAGGAAAACATAGGACCTAGAGAAAATCCTTACCAAAAATTCCTGCCTACTTTTCTACTTAGTTTTACTAAATAAATAAACCCATTGGTTCGGTTCAGTTCAGTTCAGTCGCTCAGTCATGTCCAACTCTTTGCAACCCCATAAACTGCAGCACGCCAGGCCTCGCTGTCCATCACCAATTCCCGGAGTTTATCCAAACTCATGTCTATTGAGTCAGTGATGCCATTCAACCATCTCATCCTCTGTCATCCCCTTCTCCTCCTGCCCTCAATCTTTCCCAACACCAGGGTCCTTTCAAATGAGTCAGCTTTTCGATCAGGTGGCCAAAATATTGGAGTTTCAGCTTCAACATCAGTCCTTCCAATGAACACCCAGAACCAATCTCCTTGCAGTCCAAGGGACGCTCAAGAGTCTTCTCCAACACCGCAGTTCAAAAGCATCAATTCTTCTGCACTCAGTTTCTTTTATAGCCCAACTCTCACATCCATACAAGACCACTGGAAAAATCATAGCCTTGACTAGACTAGCTTTTGTTGAGAAAGTAATGTCTCTGCTTTTTAATATGCTGTCTAGGTTGGTCATAACTTTCCTTCCAAGGAGTAACCGTCTTTTAATTTCATTGCTGCAGTCACCATCTGCAGTGATTTTGGAGCCCAAAAAAATAAAGTCAGTCACTGTTTCCCCATCTATTTGCCATGAAGTGATGGGACTGGATGCCATGATCTTAGTTTTCTGAATGCTGAGCTTTAAGTCAACTTTTTCACTCTCCTCTTTCACTTTGGTGAAACCTATTGGTAGAGGAAGTAATTAAGTGTTATGGCTTCCTTCTTGAGTCTGCTTACCTTAAAAATAATCAGACAAATGTACTCCCTCTAAGTGTTTGAAAGTAATGTACATCTTTGGGTCGCAGTCTTTGGAGGAAATGGTCCCATAGTTAGGTGGCCAGCCCCAACTCTCTCTCCTGTGTGACCTCTTACAGCTGTCCTGCCTATAAAACTAATTGCTGAGTTTGTCAAAAAGATTAACATAGAATTACCATTCTATGTATACACTAGATATTCTAGTGTATACACTCAAATTCTCCTCCTAAGTATACACTCAAAAAAACCTGAGAACAATTGTTCAAACAAGAACTTTGATATAAATATTCATAGAAGCACTATTCAAAATAACCAGAAGGTGGAAACAACCCAATTTCCATCAACAGATGAATGGATAAACAAAATATCAGATACATACATGGTGGAATACTACTCACCCATGAAAAGTATTGCTACATGAAGTAATAATACATGCTACATGAATAAACCTTGAAACATTACACTGAGTGAAAGAAGGCAGACACAGAAGGCCATTTATTACATAATTTCATTTACATGAAATAAACAGAAAAAGCAAACATGTAGAAACAGAAAATAGCTCAGCAGTTGCAAGAGGCTAAGAAGAGTAGGGAATGAGGACTGACTCCTCAATGGGTATGAGGCTTCCTTTGGGGGTAATGAAAATGTTATGTAACTAGCTATTGGTGATAATTATACACACTGTGTATAAAAAGCCAATAAATCATGATTAAAATGGTGAACTTTATATTTTATCAATTTTACTTCAATTTAAATAATAATAATTTTGGTGCATGTGACCTGGCCCAGAAAGTCTTCAGGTTTGGTGTGTATGGTGCAAGTGAGCTGGAGACCCTGACAGTCAAGCAACATTTTTGTTTTTTTGGCCACACTGCACAGTTTATAGGAGTTTAGTTCCCTGACCAGAGACAGAACCCAGGCTCTTGGCAGTGAAAGCTTGGAGACCTAACTACTGGACCACCAAGGAATTCCCCAAGCACTCTTTGTAAGTTGGGTAAAATTCCCATGCAAGATCTCAATGTCTAAGTGAACTCTCTTAAAATGTGGCAGTTGTGGCTCTAAAGATTAAAAATCCTTGATATGTTGACTTTTATTACTCATTTTAATAGTATACATTTTCAAGAGATCTGGATTTTAGAACATCACATCCTTCTTTCCAAGTTTAGGACTTTCCATCTTTTAGCTCTTTAGCCATTAGGTAAAAGATACTTTGCAGAGGAAACAGTGAACTAGCTTCTTAATAGGGTAACTGCTGCTAAGTCACTTCAGTCGTGACCCACTCTGTGCAACCCCATAGATGGCAGCCCACCAGGCTCCACCATCCCTGGGATTCTCCAGGCAAGAACACTGGAGTGGGTCACAATTTCCTTCTCCAATGCATGAAAGTGAAAAGTGAAAGTGAAGTCGCTCAGTCGTATCCACTCTTTGCGACCCCATGGACTGCAGCCTACCAGGCTCCTCCATCCATGGGATTTTCCAGGCAAGAGTACTGGAGTGGGTTGCATTGCAATTTCCTGGAAAACTTCAAGTTTACATCGATTGACCTAGTGTAATTATTACCACACAATTGCACTCAACTCACACGTTAGTAAAGTAATGCTCAAAATTCTCCAAGTGAGGCTTCAACAGTATGTGAAACATGAACTTCCAGATGTTCAAGCTGGTTTTAGACAAGGCAGAGGAACCAGAGATCAAATTGCCAACTTCCGTTGGGTCACAGAAAAAGAAAGATAATTCCAGAAAAACATCTGATTCTGCTTCATTGACTATGCTAAAGTCTTTGACTGTGTGAAGGTGAAGGTGCTCAGTCGTGTCCGACTCTTTGCGACCCCATCGACTGTAACCTACTAGGCTTCTCCGTCCATGAGATTCTCCAGGCAAGAATACTGGAGTGGATTGCCATTTCCTTCTCCAGGGGATCTTCCCTACCCAGGGATCGAACCTGGGTCTCCCGCATTGGAGGCAGACGCTTTAACCTCTGAGCCACCAGGGAAGCCCTCTCACAACAAACTGTAGAAAATTTTTCAACAGATGGAAATACCAGACTACCTTATCTGCCTCCTGAGAAATCTGTATGCAGGTCAAGAAGCAACAGTTAGAACTGGACATGGAACAATGGATTGGTTCCAAATAGGAAAAGGAGTCGTCAAGGATATATATTGTCACTGTGCTTGTTTAACTTATAGGCAGAGTACATCATGAGAAACACTGGGCTTGATGAAGCACAATTGGAATCAAGATTGCCAGGAGAAATATCAATAACCTCAGATATGTAGATGACTCCACGCTTATGGCAGAAAGTGAAGAAGAACTAAAGAGCCTCTTGATGAAAGTGCAAGAGGAGAGTGAAAAAGTTGGCTTAGACCTCAACATTCAGAAAACTAAGATCATGGCATCCGATCCCATCACTTCATGGCAAATAGATGGGGAAACAGTGGAAACAGTGGCTGACTTTATTTTGGGGGGCTCCAAAATCACTGCAGATGGTGATTGCAGCCATGAAATTAAAAGACACTTACTCCTTGGAAGNGAGGAGAGTGAAAAAGTTGGCTTAGACCTCAACATTCAGAAAACTAAGATCAAGGCATCTGGTCCCATCACTTCGTGGCAAATAGATGGGGAAACAGTGGCTGATTTTATTTTGAGGGGCTCCAAAATCACTGCAGATGGTGACTGCAGCCATGAAGTTAAAAGATGCTTACTCCTTGGAAGGAAAGTTATGAGCAACCTAGACAGCATATTAAAAAGCAGAAACTATTTTGCAAACAAAAGTCCGTCTAGTCAAGGGTATGGTTTTTCCAGTAGGTATGTATGGATGTAAGCATTGGACTATAAAGAAAGCTGAGCACCAAAGAACTGATGCTTTTGAACTGTGGTGTTGGAGAAGACTCTTAAGAGTCCCTTGGACTTCACAGAAATCCAACCAGTCCATCCTAAAGGAGATCAGTCCAAAGTGTTCATTGGAAGGACTGATGCTGAAGCTGAAACTCCAATACTTTGGACACCTGATGCAAAGAACTGACTCATTAGAAAAGACCTTGATGCTGGGAAAGTTTGAAGGCGGGAGGAGAAGGGGAAGACAGAGGATGAGATGGTTGGATGGCATCACTGACTTGATGGACATGAGTTTGGGTAAACTCCAGGAGTTGGTAATGGATAGGGAGGCCTGGTGTGCCGCAGTCCAGGGGGTTGCAAAGAGTCAGACATGACTGAGTGACTGAACTGAACTGAACTGAATTATTAGTAGTGTCTCTACCACTTTCAAAAGAGTCCCAGTCCAGATGATAAATTATATGGTCTCCCTACTTCAAGGGGACCACTGTTAAGCTTCCCTTCCTGATTTGTCCAACAGAAGTCAATCTATGCCAGTTTGACCCAGTTTCCTGGCAAGTTAAATGTGATTTGTCTTAATATATGCATTCTGTTTGCCAAGGCATACATAGCATGTTTGGACAATATGGTCTCATTTTATGATCTTTTGCTCTTATTTATTCTTCATATCCTATAGTACAGCTAATCATTTGTGAAAACCAAAATGTAGGACTGATGCCAACAGCAGACTGTTCTATAGGATATACTTTCAAAAGTAGGCTAATCCAAAAAGAAAATGTCTTAATATACTCAGTTTGGGTAGATCCTAGTGTTACTCAATAGTAGTATTGAGCTAAATCTGGAAGAAATTATGCTTACATATATCCAATGGGATCAAATGCTACGGATAATTTTGTGGTTGTCTCCCAAAGCTTACTAATATCCTTCTAAGTAAAAATACTTGCCATACTTCTTTGTTCTTTTCATTTGTTCATCATCTTAGAACTTATCTTCATACAAGATTAGATCAGAAAAGTAAGGGGACTGAGAAATCTGAAATGTGTGAGAGGTTTTCAAATTAGATTACTTGTAAGCTTATCAGATTTAATGCATACCCTTAAATGTCTGCTTCTCACATCTAAAATTTCTTACTTCTAGGAATTTAGTGGAATAATGGTCACAAACCTAAGTAGACTTCTGAAACTCCCTTGTACAGCAAGGAAATCAAACCAGTCAATTTTAAGGGAAATTAACTCTGAATACACGTTGGACTGATGCTGAAGCTGAGGCTCCAGTGTTTTGATCATCTGATGATCAAGAAAAAGGCAAAATGGCTGTCTGAGGAGGCCTTACAAATAGCTGAAAAAAGAAGAAAAGTGAAAGGCAAAGGAGAAAAGGAAAGATATACGCATTTGAATGCAGAGTTCCAAAAAATAGCAAGGAGAGATAAGAAAGCCTTCCTCAGCAATCAGTGCAAAGAAACAGAGGGAAAAAATAGAATAAGAAAGACTAGGGATCTCTTCAAGAAAATAAGAGATACCAAAGGAACATTTCATGCAAAGATGGCTACAATAAAGGACAGAAACGATATGGACCTAACAGAAGCAGAAGATATTGAGAAGAGGTAGCAAGAATACACAGAAAAACTATATAAAGAAGATATCATGACCCAGATAATCACGATGGTGTGATCACTCACCTAGAACCAGACATCCTGGAATGTGAAGTCAAGTGGGCCTTAGGAAGCATCACTACAAACAAAGCTAGTGGAGGTAATGGAATTCCAGTTGAGCTATTTTGAATCCTAAATGACGATGCTGTGAAAGTGCTGCACTCAATACGCCAACAAATTTGGAAAACTCAGTAGAGGCCACAGGACTGGAAAAGGTCAGTTTTCATTTCAATCCCAAAGAAAGGCAATGCCAAAGAATATACAAACTACCACACAATTGCACTCATCTCACATGCTAGCAAAGTAATGCTCAAAATTCTCCAAGTCAGGCTTCAACAATACATGAACTGTGAACTTCCAGATGTTCAAACTGGATTTAGAAAAGCCAGAGGAGCCAGAGATCAAATTGTCAACTTCCGTTGGATCACAGAAAAAGAAAGATAATTCCAGAAAAACATCTGATTCTGCTTCACTGACTATGCTAAAGCCTTTGACTGTGTGGATCACAACAAACTGTAGAAAATTTTTCAACAGATGGAAATACCAGACTACCTTATCTGCCTCCTGAGAAATCTGTATGCAGGTCAAGAAGCAACAGTTAGAACTGGACATGGAACAATGGACTGGTTCCAAATAGGAAAAGGAGTCGTCAAGGATATATATTGTCACTGTGCTTATTTAACTTATAGGCAGAGTACATCATGAGAAACACTGGGCTGGATGAAGCACAATTGGAATCAAGATTGCCAGGAGAAATATCAATAACCTCGGATATTCATATATCACCAACCTTATGGCAAAAAGCGAAGAGAAACTAAAGAGCCTCTTAATGAAAGGGATAGAGGAGAATGAAAAAGTTGGCTTAAAACTCAGCATTCAAAAATGAAAGATCATGGCATCCGGTCCCATCACTTCATGCAAATAGATGGGGACACAATGGAAACAGAGATAGACTTTATTTTGGGGTTCTCCATAACCACTGCAGATGGTGACTACAGCCATGAAATTAAAAGACACTTGCTCCTTCAAAGAAAAGCTATGACAAATCTAGAAAGCATATGAAAAAGCAGACGACATTACTTTACTGACAAAGGTCCATGTAGTCAAAGCTATGGTTTTTCCAGTAGTCATGTATGGATGTGAGAGACGGACCATAAAGAAAGCACTGAAGAATTGATGCTTTTGAACTGTGGTGTTGGAGAAGACTCTTGAGAGTCCCTTGGACTGCAAGGAGATCCAACCAGTCAATCCTGAAGGAAATCAGTCCTGAATATTTATTGGAAGGACTGATGCTGAAACTGAAACCCCAATACTTTGGCCACCTGATGCAAAGAACTGACTTACTGGAAAAAAAAAAAAAAAAAACCACCCTGATGCTGGGAAAGATTGAAGGCAGGAGGAGAAGGGGACAATACAGGATGAGATGGTTGGATGGCATCACCGACTCGATAGACATGAGTTAGTCCATAGGGTTACAAGAGCTGGACATGACTGACTACCTGAACTGAACTGAACTGTGACTCACATAGGCCATTTTAAGAATAAGGGAAGTTTATTGTGAAATTATGCACAGTTATTAACCAGTTACTGTCTGCATCAACCTTCCCTGGACTAGATGGCCTTAATTACACCTTCTTTAATTTATTCAAAATGTAAACTCCATAACATCTTCAGTTTCCTTATGGCCTACCATGATGCCAACTTCACACCACAGCATACTTCAAGTTCCAGCTCTTAACTCTGTTCAATTACTAAAAGAGAAAAATAACTGCTCAAATAACTAAAAGGGAGAATCTAATTGGGTAAACTCATTTTGTATTAGGCCATGGGATGCAGAGTACATCATGAGAAACACTGGGCTGGAAGAAGCACAGGCTGGAATCAAAATTGACAGAAGAAATATCAATAACCTCAGATAGGCAGATGACACCACCCTTATGGCAGAAAGTGAAGAGGAACTAAAAAGCCTCTTGATGAAAGTGGAAGTGGAGAGTGAAAAAGTTGGCTTAAAGCTCAACATTCAGAAAACAANAACACTGGGCTGGAAGAAGCACAGGCTGGAATCAAAATTGACAGAAGAAATATCAATAACCTCAGATAGGCAGATGACACCACCCTTATGGCAGAAAGTGAAGAGGAACTAAAAAGCCTCTTGATGAAAGTGAAAGTGGAGAGTGAAAAAGTTGGCTTAAAGCTCAACATTCAGAAAACAAAGATCATGGCATCTGGTCCCATCACTTCATGGCAAATAGATGGGGAAATGGTGGAAACAGTGTCAGACTTTATTTTGGGGGGCTCCAAAATCACTGCAGATGGTGACTGAAGCCATTAAACTAAAAGATGCTTACTCCTTGGAAGGAAAGTTATGACCAACCTAGACAGCATATTAAAAAGCAGAGACATTACTTTGCCAACAAAGGTTCATCTAGTCAAGGCTATGGTTTTTCCAGTGGTCATGTATGGATGTGAGAGTTGGACTGTGAAGAAAGCTGAGCGCCAAAGAATTGATGCTTTTGAACTGTGGTGTTGGAGAAGACTCTTGAGAGTCCCTTGGACTGCAAGGAGATCCAACCAGTTCACTTTAAAGGAGATCAGTCCTAGGTGTTCATGGGAAGGACTGATGCTAAAGCTGGAAACTGCAGTACTTTGGCCACCTCATGCAAAGAGTTGACTCATTGGAAAAGACTCTGATGCTGGGAGGGATTGGGGGCAGGAGGAGAAGGGGACGACAGAGGATGAGATGGCTGGATGGCATCACTGACTCGACGGACATGAGTTTGGGTGAACTCTGGGAGATGGTGATGGACAGGGAGGCCTGGTGTGCTGCGATTCATGGGGTCACAAAGAGTCGGACACGACCGAGGGACTGAACTGAATTGAACTGATGCCATAAGTCACTGACTCACCTGTTGAATAGCTTAGCTGCCCTTGTGTCAGGTTCATCACCCTCACCCCCTCCTCTAAACAAAAGAAATTGCTTTGGTCAGAAAGGAAACAATGGAATAGGTAGTATAGTTAAAATGCATACCACCTCCCTGTCAGCAGGGATTTTAAATAGAGACTCTCTCAGAATGGGAGATTCAGTATGCCCCCCGGGGAAGATTTTTTTGTGTTTTTCTTACTCTTTTCAGTCCATCTCCATGAAAAGCTCGCACCATGAACATGCTTTATCTCCATTCCTGCTCCAAACCCCCCTGGACTTCATTCTCATTACCTCCTACTCTTAATTAGATATCAAATATCTCCAGCATCAATTGCTAATGACAACTTGATGCTACTCCCAGGAGATTACATTTAAATTAGTGACTCCTCACAGTTAATGGAGACATATTGGAAAACTATCTGTACTATTGGAGAAATACAAGAATTTCTGCCGAGCACCTCCCAGCCCCCAATCATATTTCCGTCTATTTACTTGACTAACTCAGGATTTTCTTGTTTTTCCATTTAATCCAAATCAATACCCAAACAAAACATGCTTCACTAGACATTTCTATAACACTGTCTTTAAGTAAAAAATACATAGAATAGAGAGTCAGATTTTTCTAAGTATTTTTTAAAATTGTATACATATGGTGTATTTGAAAGTCCTTTCTATAGAAATAAAGCCCAGACTGCAGGTGATAAAGCATCTTGTATTATCTGTGGTCTTTGCTGCAGTCTGCAAAGCAGTTTCTATGAAGTTGAAATAACTGAATAATATTTATTAAATGACTATCTAACATAACATAGTACTGTAAAATAATCTACTTCTTTAATAAAGCTATTATATTATATCTCCCTGCCCTCAGAGAGCCTATATTCAGCTCATGAGTTCCTCAGTGTTGCCAAACTTGCTCAGTTTCTCAAGTTTTAAAATGAATAACTCATTCAGAGACTTGGGGAAAATAAAAAATGAACAATCCTGGAAAGTTTCTCTGGGCAAAAAAAAAAAAAAAAAGCCATGAAATTTAATGTGTTAAGAAAATATCTTTCTTGTTTCTCTGGTTCCCCAGGGAAGCCTGTCAAATTCTCCTCTCTGTCTGCATAGGGACAATCAGGGGCTGTACTAGCTGACAAGGTTCAGGAGAGTGATGTGTCATAAGCAGAGGGTGGTATCCGGAGCAGCACAGAAGATAAAGGCACACTTAATCTTTCAGGGGTCATGTGTTTTGACTATCTTTTGTTCTCTTCCTGTGTTCCCTGAAAACGTCATTCTGGAAGGTGAGGGTATGAGAAACAGGGGACAAGATGAAAGACATTAGACAAAGGAACAGGAGGGGAAGTAGATAAACAGCCTGGCATCTCAGAATGTGTGGATTTTCCTTTACTGGGAAGCAGAAACATTTAAAAAGAAAAGTCTTTTCAAGGAAATTTAACACTTTCATATATATAATTAATGTGTTGACACTTTAAAAACATGGTGATATCAACTATAGCTAATTCTATACTGAAGATACTGTTTTCAGGCCCAGACCATGCAAACAATCCTCAAGCATATAATGAATTACATTCCTGGAAGAGGAGCTATCAATGATATATCTGGATCTAGATTTTTCAATAGAAGTAATGCCATAAGAAGAACAGGATCGGGGAGGTATGTCTCCAACTGATGCTGATATTAAACACTTTACAGACTAGGAAACATAAAGCTATTTAACCCCCCAATAAAATGTTTGTTTTAAACTTGTATAGATAAAAATCTAAAATATATAGAAATTCAACAGAACCCAAGTATGTATCCCAGCTCTACAGATTTCTAGCTATGTGACTTCATGTAAGTTTCCTCATCTATAAAACTGAGATATTAATGATGATACCAATTTCATAGGGTATGAAATTGTGATATAATAAGTGATATGCATTTTGCTCTTCTTCCCTGATTCCTGGCCAGAACTCTTAAAATCCTTGCAATTTCCTAAAAGATGAAGGTAAAAGGAGTGTGTTTTGTTATATTTGGTTTTTGTCCCTGGCTCTTGAAGTAGCTAAAGAGTGGTAAATGTGAAAGCAATGTCTTTTACTGCTAAATAGCAAACCCCTTGCAACCACATCTGAGTTTATGCTAATGAAGTGACTTTTGGTTAGCCCTTAATGATAGGAGGACTAGTTGCCAGGAGAACCAACAATGTGATGAGAAATTTGGAACTTATAGCCCATATCCGAACCTCAAGGTGGGAAAGAGGATGGAAGTTGAGTTAACCACTACTGCACAATGATTTAATCAGTTGTACCTACCTAATGAATCCTCCATAAAAGCTCCACTAACCAAAGTGGTCTGGGGGTGTTTGTGAAGACATGTTACTAGAAGTGTGACATATCCAGATAAGGCATGGAAACACCCCATCCTTCCCCACATATCTAATCTTAACGCATCATTTCCATTTGGCTCTTCCTGAGATCTGATAGATAGAGTGCCTGATGAACTATGGAATGAGGTTCATGACATTGTACAGGAGACAGGAATCAAGACCATCCTCATGGAAAAGAAATGCAAAAACGCAAATGGCTGTCTGGGAAGGCCTTATAAATAGCAGTGAAAAGAAGAGAAGCGAAAAGCCAAGGAGAAAAGGAAAGATATAAGCATCCGAATGCAGAGTTCCAAAGAATAGCAAGAAGAGATAAGAAAGCCTTCTTCAGCAATCAATGCAAAGAAATAGAGGAAAAGAACAGAATTGGAAAGACTAGAGATCTCGTCAAGAAAATTAGAGATACCAAGGGAATATTTCATGCAAAGATGGGCTCAATTAAGGACAGAAATGGTATGGACCTAACAGAAGCAGAAGATATTAAGAAGAGGTGGCAAGAATACACAGAAGAACTGTACAAAAAAGATCTTCATGACCTGGATAATCATGATGATGTGATCACTAATCTAGAGCCAGACATCTTGGAATGTGAAGTCAAGTGGGCCTTAGAAAGCATCACTACAAACAAAGCTAGTGGAGGTGATGGAATTCCAGTTGAGCTGTTTCAAATCCTGAAAGATGATGCTGTGAAAGTGCTGCACTCAATATGCCAGCAAATTTGGAAAACTCAGCAGTGGCCACAGGACTGGAAAAGGTCAGTTTTCATTCCAATTCCAAAGAAAGGCAATGCAAAAGAATGCTC